>JAJIYU010017365.1:0-11787 GCA_030144865.1 Tinospora cordifolia | reverse complement strand
TCATATATATGAGTAACCATATCTAGATGGGTAAGGGGTATATATATATATATATATATATATATATATATATATATATATATATATATATATATATATATATATATATATATATATTATGTACATTAACATACATTGGTAATGATATATATAGACATATGGGCAAGATATTCAAACCTATTATAATATAAATTCAAAACCGATAAATTGAGGTTATAATCTATATAAGAAGACAAATGCAGTAACATACTTAAATTCAATCCATACTTGCAACTTATATATATATATATATATTGATTTGTATATCCGAGCGCAAAATCCATGTACAATAATCTGATATGAAAAAAGTTCCATCCTTTCCGTGAATTGATTGAATTATTATATATGTATATAATGATCTGAATGTAGATTATTCCCTGAATTGATCCGCGTACGTTGTTATTCCGAGAATTGATTGATATATCCATGCATGTAATATTTATATATATAATGATGCGGATGTGCCAAAAACTCTCCAAAAATTAAAAATAAATGGAAAGTTTTTATTTCAAAAAGGCAAAAAATTTACGAGTTTGACCTCCGAATACTCTATATAAACCTCTCTACCTCACTCATTTCATTTATCCCAACAAGAACTGAACAATACTTTTCTTGTTCTCTCTGCCTCTTTCTTGTCACCCTTAGTCCCTTTTCTTTTCTTAAATTATTCTAAATAGCTTACGAAGTAGTAGCAATGAAGTGCTACACAGATTTAGAAACTGATCCCTAAGTGAAATTCTTTTTCCTTTTTTTAATTTATTATTTTGATTTAAATAATACTTGTTTGTGTGCTTAGTTTAATTCATATTTTTTTATTTATACTATTAAATTATTATATTGCTCATGACTGAAAAAGTATACTCTGTAGTTACGTCTTATACGATTTTCTACATAAAAAATCGAAAGCCATCTTTCTTGTTTTTGAGAGAGTATGTTCTGTAGTTGCATCTTGTACAATCTTCTACATCATAAATTGAAAGCCATTATTTCATTTGTGTAAATGTTGATTATTGTTGGAGTGTTTAAATATTGTTAAAACATTTATTGATTATGCTCTTGCACATAAAAATAAGATTAAATAAAGATTTCAAACACATATAGGCACGGGGACAAACGTTCTGTGTTCCATCCAGGATTGGACTTTTGAACTGGTTGTCAGGATTAACACTAGTGTGGACTGGGTTTCAAGAGTGATCCTACGTTATAGATAAGGGTTTGAGTTTCAGGATCGATCTCTCTCCTTAGATCTAGAGCATAGAGGTTAACCCTGTTCAGTCTAAATTACAACTAAAACATTAAAACATTATATTGTTTGAATTGATTAAATCCTTGAAAGTGTTTGATATGCTTGTGTTATTTGGTTGGAATAATGAATAAAATAGATGGGTTGTTTCACTAGGCTTTTTAGCTCACCTCCCTCATTTTTCATATTTCAAAAAATTAATTTATTAGCTCATGTGGAAGATTATTTATTAGAAATTTTTTTATTCATTTCATTGTAGGGCACGTGGGTCAAAGCCAAATTATTTATTTCAATTTTCAATTTATTTTCCATTGTAAAAGTTCATGTACTCAGAATTTAGAGGAAAAGATTTTATTATGATGCTACAAATTATTTTGTACATAGAATAATGTACGCAGGAAATCTCATGGGTTTAAGGCTTAGAAAGGAAAAAGGATAACATAGCACGTGTCCGCCTCCCGGGCAGCCCAAGAATATTAATTAAAGAAGATTATACCATTGGATGACGGGATCGATTGGGCATGGGAGGCGGGGTGTTACAAAGGTAGTATTAGTGGCTAGGCTTTAGATGCCTTGGGTAAGAATTAAAAGGAATTGACTAAGTTAGGTGAGACTATTTGTTTATTTAATTTAGAAGCCCTACTTCCTATTTTGAAAACTGAAATGATTTTGAAAAAAAATATTTTTCGAAAAAAGATATATTTGTCACACCCCGACCCCCAGACCAGACATCATATTTGTCAATCTATGGCCCTATCGTCGAGCGTCGCGCGGCTCCAAGCTAGGCGCATGGTCTGCCGAGGCACCGGGCGTGCGACAATCATCATCATCTTTTCACTAACCTCTATACACGAGGTTTAGATCATTTCATAATTTCAAATAATCATTTCATTCCTGCTTCACTAAGCAATTAATTTCAAATCAAATTCACCGGATGTTCAAAATCATATTCATACTGGAAATCAAGATAATAGTAGCGGAAGCACTTTTCGGATAAAATCTTTCTAAATCATTGAACACTGTTTAACATACAATATCTAAAAATCATCAGTTCATCAATCAAAATAAAAATAGTGTTCAAGATGGTAATACAGTCATGTAGATACATACACAAAAATATGATACATGACCCTCCGGCCCAAATCCAAAATATACATCATAAAAACTGTTCAAAACAGAGAAACAGTTTAACAAAAAATATAACTCTCTCTCTCTATACATCCTCCAATCTTCGGTCTGCATCCTCACTGAGCGATGTGCCCATGAGTTGGTATAAAGTGATAATAGGGATGAGCTCCAAAGCCCAGTGGATCTCCTCGACACTCAATACCATTAAACAAACAAGCATACGAAACATGCAAACAGTTTCAAATCATAAGGGGCGTTTCAAACACTTAGTCAATTTATCCTTTGCGCTCTAATATCAGAAATCTACCATCTGATATTAGGAATTAACCGAAAGAGTGAACCACCCTCGGTATCCCAATTGTGGTCCTGAATACAATCAGGCACGACATCTTTATAAAACAGAAGTCTACCTCTAAGACCACGACCCAAGAAGATACTGAAACCAAGGAAAAATCCTCATGAATTTCCAAATTCAAGGGTCTCATACGGTCGCTCGCAGTTTGGCCTAGTTGGGGGATACCCACGATGACGTCCTGGGACATTCGGAGAGCCTCAACGCGATGTGCTGTAATTGTCTGTCATCGCCCCAGTACGTGGAATTCTTAATAAACCATTAATGTTCTTTAGTTATACAGTCATGTTTTCAATCCATTCATCATGCGACGTGCTTATTAACCATTCTAGTTCATGTAACTGAAGCAAACATACATCATGCACACCTATGCTAGAAAGCATATAACCGATCGTTAGGATATCAATCAATCATTTCATACAATCCATACATCCCTAACATGGTACTATGTACAGGAATTAAACATAGAATCATATTTCGCATCCTATATTTGGATAATACTAAAGAAGAAGGTGGAGATAAAACAACACCACCTGAATCTGAAAAAAGTACTGCTAGATGACAAATCACCTCAACAGCAGTCAACGTCATCCCTTTACATCATTAAATATAAATGGTGCATCAAAAATTTACTTAAAGCTCATTCAAAATTATTTGAGAATTTTCAGTTAAATTCTCAGTTCAAAACTAGGCAATTTTTCAGCTTTCCTCATTTCCCAACAATAGTACGCGAGACCACAGTCTACGCGTCCCATATGAATAACTGAACACTTTTAGTACTGCGCCTAGCTTCAAACTAAGCTCAGATTGGGTTTTATTTGTGTATCAAAGAATTTTCCCCCTTCAAAAAATTCCAAATTTCATTTCTCCATAACTATACGCACAAATACAATCCACGCATTTCAAACTAAGTATTAAACACTTTTAATTCTGTCTGCTACTTCAAAGGATGAATGGATCGAGTTTTATGGCCTATCAAAGGATTTATACCTTTGAATTCGCCATATTCAATCAAAACTCGTAGATCCGTCAAAAATCACAAATGAATAATCAAAATTCACAGAATCTAGTTTAGAATCACTTATTCTACAACAAGCAAGTTAAATCTGAGCTCTTTGCGCTCCAGATCGTTATTTACATCAAAAACCCCAAATTTGAAACCCTCGAATTCAAATTCGCAATTCAGACTACAAAATTTAGATCTTAATAGTTCAGAGCTTTAGAATCTTACCTTAAATGCTTAGAATTTTTCTAGACTCGATCTGGATCGTTTTGACTATCTTCGGGCGAAAATCGGATCTCCGATGACCTAAAAACGAAAGCCCCAAATTCAAAATGTTTTTTTTTTTTTGATTTTTGCTCTCTGGTTCTATGTTTCACGATCAAATAGGGGATGATGAATAGTAAGTGCATGAACAATGCCCACAGATAAACAGTACCACTATTCATAAAAGAAATTTTTGCCCAATTCCCCCTTTTTTTTTCGAAATTAGTTCAATAAACCCCCAGAAGTATTTTGTTTTTGTTTTCTGATTTTTCGCCAACTTGAACCAACATGATTTATTTTATTTCTTTACTAGACATTATAATAAATATTTAAATCTTGTTTCTGATCATTTTTATATTTATTTAATATTCTTAAAAATTCATTTTCACTATTTACGCATTGAAAAATTCAAATATTAAAAATAACCAATGTGATTTATTTTATTTATTTAATAAATATTATAATGAATATTTAAATCATATTTTCGAACATTTTTATATTTATTTAATATTTTTTAAAAATTCCTTTTCAATGTGTACGCGTTATAAAAATTTGGTTTATTACAATCTACCATCCTTAAAAGAAATTTCGTCTTCGAAATTTAAATGAGAAGTAACTAAGCAATTTGTCCAATCAATTTGCCATGGCGAAGAGATCTGGGTATTTCTTCTGCATCTCACTCTCAAGCTCTCAGGTCGCTTCCTCCAGGTTATGATGCCTTCACAGGACTTTAACTAAAAGAATGTCCTTAGTCCTAAAACTTTGCACCATACGATCAAGGATCTGTACTACTGGCTCTTCGTAAGTAGCGTCATCTCGAAATACAATCTCGTCTAGATGTAAAACATGAGATGGGTCTGGTTCATACTTCCGGAGCATCGAAACGTGGAACACATTATGTACCGAGGATAATTTATTCGGCAAATTCAACTCATATGCACAGACACCAACCCATCTGACAATCTCAAAAGGACCGATGTAGCAAGGTGATAACTTCCCCTTCACTCCAAATCGTCCGACCCCCTTCTGTGGGCTGATCTTCAAAAATACTTGATCACCGGTCTGGAACTCTAAAGGTCTTCTCCTCTTGTCTACATAGCTCTTCTGCCTACTCTGTGCTGTAACTAATCTCCTCTCGATTTGCTTCACCTGCAAACTCATCTCTTCAATTAACTCGGGTCCAGTGAGTACTTGGTCTTCAAACTCTGCCCAACAGGATGGTGATCTGCAAGGTCTGCCGTATAGTGCTTCATATGGAGCCATCTTGATGCTTGCCTGATAACTGTTATTATATGCAAACTCGGCAAGATGTAGATGCTTACTCCAATTTCCTCTGAAGTCTAGGGCACATGCTCTCAGCATATCCTCCAATATCTGTATGACCCTCTCTGACTATCCATCTATCTATAGATGAAAGGCTATGCTCATGGTCAATGTGCTCCCCAATTCTTTTTGTAGGCTCTGCCAGAATTGAGACGTGAATCTGGAGTCTCTATCTGACACTATAGTACTGGGAACACCATGCAATCTCACAATCTCACGCACATAAAGCTCTCCTAGCTTACTCACTACTTTAATAGACTGAATAGGTAGAAAATGTGCCACCTTAGTCAGTCGGTCTATTATGACCCAAAGGGTGTCTTCCCCCTTATGATTTCTCGGCAAGCCGCTAAAAAAATCCATCGCTATACTGTCCCACTTCCATTCAGGAATCAGAAGTGGTTGTAATAAACCTGATAGTTTCCTGTGCTCAGCCTTGACCTATTACAAGTCAGACACCGAGAGACGTAACTAGCAATGTCCCTCTTCACGCCTCTCCACCAGAAAGTTTTCTTAAAGTTCTAGTACATTTTGTCACCCCTTGGATGCATAGTGTACTTCATCCATTAGGGTTCCCTCAAGTGTGCTTCATCCATTAGGGTTCCTTTGGCTTGTCTAGAACTTGAAACACATAGTCGGTTCCCTAATCTCAACGCACCCTCTATCTCAAGGCAAAAATCTGTGTGTTTGTCCTCTTTGACGCCCTCTATCAGCTTTGTAATCCATATGTCGAATTTCTGCTCATCTCTGATCTGGCGTAAGATGTATGGCTGGCAAGTCACTGCATACAGGTATGCTCGTGTATCATTTGTAGCTACACCCAGATTATAGTCACTAATCAGCTGATACATCCGACCCACTTCATCCCTCCTGCTCGACTTCCTACTAAGAGCATTGGCAACTACATTCAACCTGCCGGGATGATAGTGCAGCTGAAAATCATAATCACTAAGGAACTCAATCCACCTTCTCTGCCGAAGGTTCAGTTCCTTCTGAGTGTATATGTACTTGAGGCTCTTATGGTACGAGTAGAGATCAAAACTCTCACCATATAGATAGTGCCTTCATATCTTCAGTGCAAACATGATTACTGCAAGCTCCAGATCGTGCGTGGGATAATTCAGCTCATGTGGCTTCAGCTGTCCCTGCTGCATAAGCCACTGGCTGTCCCTGTTGCATCAATACTGCACCCAATCCGCTAAGGGATGCGTCAGTGCACAAAGTATACCTCACACCAGGGATAGGTGTGATGAGTATCGGTACTGTAGTCAACCTCTGCTTAAGCTCCTAAAAGGACTGCTCACTCCAAATGAATTTCTTGTCCTTTCTAGTTAGCTTAGTCATTGGACCCGCTAATTTCGAGAAGTCTTTAATAAACCTGCGGTAGTACCCAACCAACCCAAGAAAACTCCCGATCTTTGTCACTGTAGTTAGTTGATGCCAGTCGGATACTGCTCGCACCTTCTCCGAGTCTATTGCTATTCCCTGTGCTGAGACCACGTGGCCAAGAAACTTGACCTGCTTCATCCAGAAATCACATTTGCTAGACTTGGCATATAATTTATTCTGCCTCAGTGTCTCCATAACAATCCGCAAGTGTTGTATATGCTCAGCCTCTGATCGGGAATATAACAGAATGTCATCAACAAATACTACGACAAACTGGTCAAGAAAATGACTGAAGACTCTATTCATCAGGTCCATAAACGCGGCTGGAGCATTAGTCAAACCGAATGGCATGACCGTGAACTCATAGTGGCCATATCGTGTCTTGAAGGCTGTCTTCTGTATATCAGATTCCTGGATCCTCAGCTGATGATACCCTGACCTTAGATCTGTCATGGAGAAGTATTGTGCTCCACTGAGCTGATCAGAGAGGTCATCAATCTGTGTTAAAGGGTATCTGTTCTTAATAGTAACACTATTTAGCTTCCGGTAGTGCGGGATGCATCTCAATTTGTTCTTAATAGTAGTAACACTGGAACTCCCCATGGTGACTCACACTGTCTGATGAATCCCTTCGTCATGAGCTCTTCCATCTGAGTCTTCAACTCTATCAACTCCACAAGTGCCATCCTATAGGGTGGAATAGCGATGGGATTAGTGTCGAGATGCAACTCAATCTTAAATTCTACCTGTCTGTGAGGTAGACGTCCACGTAGATCCTCTGGGAACACATCTATATAATCTTGTATCACAGGAATACTGTGAATATCTGTGGTCCCCTCTACATCCTCATCTGCTAATTGTTTGAAGTCTTCATTCTGCTGAATGGCATACAACAAAGCAAGTGTAGGATTCCTAGGCAGTCTCCGCATATCCCCATCGATCCTTAATGTCTCTCCTGATGGCAACTATACAGTGACTCTCCTCCTCTGGCAATCAATCTATGGCTGATATTGGGTCAACCAGTCCATTCCCAATATCACGTCATAGCCACTAAAATGGAGTAAACAAAGATCAGTGGGAATCAACTGATCTTTGAATCTGAACTCCACTATACTATACTTCTTCGAACAAACAGTGTCACCAATCGGTGCGGCGACATCCAATGGTATAGTCAGTGGTCTAGACACCAATCTTAATCTCTCTACTAAATCTTCAGAAATAAACGACCGTGTGGCACCAGAATCAAATAAAACATGAACAGCGATACCAAACAACAAAAACATACCATCAACCGCAAGAATCGTGGCTGTCTGGGCCTCTGCTACATACAGTCTAGCCTGCTCTCTCTGTCTCGTCTAAGACCGTGTCTGCCTCTGCAGCGATCGACTACTCTGTCCCTACCCTGACTGCTGTTGTGCTGGTGCTAGAGCTCTAGTAAGACAATCTCTAGCCATATGTCCCTGCTGGCTACACAAGAAACACTGTCCTAACTTCTTAGCCTGCTCCCGCTGATCGATGCTAATCTGACCTGATCTGGTCCGTTGCTGCTGCCCTAAAGTCTGGGCCTGACCACTAGCAATAGGTGTTTTAGATGGTCGTCATCGGTCTCTCCTCTGTTGTGGGGCTCCAGATGTCTGACCAGAATATAGTCTCTTCCGTCTACTCTTGAGCGACTGCCCAAACTCTATGTCTCTCTCTACATGTTGGGCCCGCACAACCGCCTCTCTGAAAGTAGTCAGTCTCAGGGGCGTGATCATCCTCCTAATCTCCATCCTCAAACCCTCTATAAACTTCTCCGTCTTCACTAACTCATCTACTACCATCTCTAGGCAGAATCTCGACAGCTCTATGAACCTATGCTCATATTCAGTCACAGTCAATGTCCTCTGCGTTAGCCTAATAAAATCTGATCGCATCTGGGACCTCCGTGCTGACGAGAAAAAAGTATCATAAAATAGTGTCTGGAACTCATCCTAGGTCATCACTTTCTCATCAATGGTCGGATCTGCCACTATCATCCTCCACCAGTAGTAGGTTGGTCCCACCATCTGATGTACTACCAAAGCTAGTTTCCTCAGTCCAGTCACTCCTAGTAGCGTCAGATGCTTATCCATCTCTATGAACCATCTATCTGCTGCAATAGGATCTGCCTATCCCTCAAACTAGCTAGGACGCAGCTTTTGAAACTCTATAGCTAGGTCCTTCTGCTCTTAATCATAACTGGTGGACTTGCTAGCCGTCTATGCTGGATTTTCAAGGGGTACTGGCACCGGTATCACTGCCTCATCAGGTACAGACACTGGTATAGACGTCTGTGCAGGTACTTGAGGCCGTATGGGAGGCTGAGAAGACTCTGTCGGGTACTAGCTCATCATGACCCTGTCTACTGCCCTATCCACTGCTCTCTGTATCATATCTGTGAGAGCATCTGGGGCTACTGTAATGGCAGCTAGCGCAGCTGCCTCGGTGATACCCTCATCAATCTGTACCGACTTCTCTGTAGCCTCACCTCTGGGTCTGCCCCCACGGGGTCTACCACGTCCTCTTCTTCTAGGCATTATCTGCAAGTTCCAAAAACCCACTTTCAGTATCCAATAGTGTAATATGATGAGCAAAAAATTCAATGATTGTAAAAGAATATAGTTGTCCCCCCCCTTTTTTCCAAAGCTAGATACCTTGACTTGTGATAATAACCATCCATTCCAATTCCCACCTATAACGTCTTCATGTTTGTGTTACTGTGACTCTAAATGTTAAGTCTCTAAGTTCTTGACATATCTTAGTTGCCTAGGGGGTTTTTTCTAAGTCGACAGTATTTCATTCAGTTCTGGCCTTCTGGGTACAGGAATTTGTGTCAATACTCAAAATAATGATTTCACATATATCCAAAGCAAACATCCAACAATCAACCAAGCAATGCACGCTACCATAATGAAATCCATGTTCCATTACGGCTATTATATATTTATGCCAAATCCTGGTCTCTAAGGATGACGCAAGACCCATCGTATGCAACCGTCCCATACCAGTAGAGTACAATGCATGCAAGTTCTTCCAAAGAGTCCGTTCATCGCCTATTACAATTTTGCAAATGTTTCGCTCCTTAAAGCTGACGCAAGACCCACCATACGTGACCATCCCATACCGGTAGAATATAGTGCATACATGTTCTGCCCAAGAATCGATCACTCACCATTCATAGTCTGTCATTCTTCGAATCCAGGATTCCCCTATACCCCAAGTCCTTTCGTTATAAACATCTGGACTAGAAGTATAGAATCCTCCTGAATCGAATCCTGACACAAACAAGTGTACGTAATCACATTATTAGTCTCTAGCTTATGTCCTAAAAGCTTTTATTGATATCCACTATCTTCAAGACATCACCCGGTCTTCCCTAAACTTAGGGTTTTCGGACTTGGCATGTGGACTCGCTATGAGTCACCAAACCTAAACCCGACTCAATCTCACATCTATGCGACGCCCTCGTTCCCACGTAACGAACAATTTCTGAATATAGCACAACTAGTAGGGCCAATAATCAAGCATAGCACCACCCACGGGGCCATAACTAGCATAGCACACCCGTAGGGCCATCATTAGCATTGCACACCCGTAGGGCCATCATTGAAACATGGCTCGCCTATAGGGCCATAATCCTACTTTTTCGCTTTTGCGAGTGTTACTGGAACCCGAGGACATCACCTAAATCTTTTCTATTTCTAGCCACATAATCACTAGTGAATTTCTTTTCTTAACTCTCTTTTCAAAACAAATTAGATCGAAATTATTTCCCATGAAAATCAATCCGGTGAAAATTTCTTTTCGTTTCAATAACATTATTATGAAAACAGTTCCATCTGGCATTACTCGGCTAGGAAAAAAAAATCCAGTCATGCCCAATGTTGTCGAACACTGAGCTCTGATACCAACTTTGTCACACCTCGACCCTCGGGCCGGACATCATATCTGTCAATCTAAGGCCCTGTCGTAGGGCGTCGCGCGGCTCCAAGCTCAACACGTGGTCTGCCGAGGCACCGGGCGTGCAACAATCATCATCGTCTTTTCACTAACCACTAGACACGAGGTTTAGATCATTTCATAATTTCAAATAATCATTTCATTCATGCTTCACTAAGCAATTAATTTCAAATCAAATTCACCGGATGTTCAAAATCATATTCATACTGGAAATCAAGATAATAGTAGCGGAAGCACTTTTCAGATCAAATCTTTCTAAATCATTGAACACTGTTTAACATACAGTATCTAAAAATCATTAGTTCATCAATCAAAATAAAAATAGTGTTCAAGATGGTAAAATAGTCCTATAGATACATACACAGAAATATGATACATGACCCTCCGGCCCAAATCCAAAATATACATCATAAAAACTGTTCAAAACAGAGAAACAGTTTAACACAAAATATCACTCACTCTCTCTATACATCCTCTAGTCTTCGATCTGCATCCTCACTGAGCGTTGTGCCCATAAGTACCTGTAAAATGATAATAGGGATGAACTCAAAAGTCCAGTGGATCTCCCCGACACTCAATACCATTAAATAAACAAGCATACGAAACATGCAAACAGTTTCAAATCATTAGGGGCGTTTCAAACAGTTAGTCAATTTATCCGTTGCGCTCTAATATCAGGAATCTACCATCTGATATTAGGAATTAATCGAAAGAGTGAACCACCCTCGGTATCCCAATTGTGGTCCTGAATACAATCAGGCACAACATCTTTATAAAACAGAAGTCTACCTCTGAGACCACGACCCAAGAAGATATTAAAACCAAGGAAAAATTCTCATGACTTTCCAAATTCAAGGGTCTCATACGGTTGCTCGCAGTTTGGCCTAGTTGGGGGATACCCACGATGACGTCCTGGGACCTTCAAAGAGCCTCAACGCGATGTGCCAGTAATTGCCTGTCATCGCCCCAGTACGTGGAATTCTTAATAAACCATTAATGTTCTTTAGTTATACAGTCATGTTTTCAATCCATTCATCATGCGACATGCTTATTAACCATTCTAGTTCA
>JAJIYU010017364.1:0-11698 GCA_030144865.1 Tinospora cordifolia | reverse complement strand
CGTTGAAGGATGCCATCGAGGACTTCAAATCCAACCATTATTCAGAGGCTAACTTCAGGGTCAGCGTTGCATTGATGCTTCAACAACTTGTGAAGATGGGTTTAAGGAGGAAGGAATAGTGTCTCCGCTGTCTAAGAATGATGAAGATGTGTTCCAATTAACTGCTTTGGCCCTCTCAATTATCAATTATGAATGTTTTGTTAATGTTTGCAGATATTCTTTTGGGAATTTTGCTGTCTGTTAAACATGTATTTGTTTAATGTTGTTATTCAATAGTTATGAGTAGTAATTTTATTATGTGATTAATTTGTGGCATCAATATTATTATATTTTAAATATATTATTATAAAGTTTGTGGTGATATTTACAGATTTGATATTATATTTAATATATTCATATTTATACACGTTGCGATAAAATAAAAATATATATTAATAGACAAAATAAGATTTTTTGTTGCTAACGACAATTGATAACAAAATTATTTGTCACAATAATTATAATTTGCAAACAAATTTGTTTTGTCACTAGCAAGATTTTTAAACTTGGAATTTTTTTGTAGCTAATCAAAAACAATGATGATATATTTTGTCATTAAAAATTACTGACGATAAAACTATGATGTTATTAAATAATATTTTCAACGATAATTTGTCACTAAATGTCATTAGTGGCACTTTCATTTTATATTTGTTGATCTTATTATTTTGTGGTAACGAATTTCATTTGTCACCAAATCTATTTATAAACAAAATATTTATTTGTTACAAACAAAAAATAACGACGACCAATAAAGTTGTCATATTTTTAGTGACAATTTAAATATTGTCGTCAAAACTTTTTATAATTGTCACAAAATGATTAGATTAACGACAAAAATTCTACTTCGTCACTATTAAACATCAATGACGGGTATACAGCGACGAACTGGGGACGAAACATTTTTTGTTACTAAATACTTACAACAACAAATTCATTAATCTTTAGCGACAAAAGCCTTCGTCGCTAAATATCATTTGCCTTGTAGTGATTTGAATTACCACTACTCTGATTTAATATTATATAACCCCTAAATTATAATGGTCATTTCATTGTCCACTATTTTTATGTAACCTATAAGGCATTTATATTTGTAACTACCATTATATTTATATATTGTAAATGATATTTATCCCTTCATTATGAATAAGAGCCTATATAAAGAGATGTTTATATTGCAAATAGTGTATTAAGGTTGAAATCAAACTTAATTATCAAGAAAATGAAAAGTTTTCCCTTATTTTTATTCTCTGAAATTTTCTTTCTTATTTTCTTTATTTTCCAGTAGTTTTTTTGTTATTTTATAACACCTTTTTAAAAAAAAAATTCTAAAGTGATTATTGGTTTCTTTTTTCGACTACAACACTCTTTTTATTAAATTTTTATCAATACTGCAATTAACTGTTTAAAAATTATAACTTGAACCATCATTTGAACAGTCGTTGTTTTTAATTTAATCATTAAAAAGTGAAAAACTGTTGTTAATTATTAATGGGCGGTATTCTTTGATTTCAACACACCAAATATTTTTATTTTCAATTCATAGATCATTAAAACCATAAAGTTTCTTTTTCATGTCAACTCTCCCAAATTCAACTGCATCATTGTTTAATTGAAGCAATAAAAAGATAGGATTCTTCAAATATTTTAGTACAAGACCAGCCCAATTGCTTTGTCAAAGAAATCTCCCATGAACTAAAGAGTCCTGGAGTAAACAACGGACATTCCAACAGCCCTCAACAAACATCTATCTATCTGCACAAAGCCACCCCAAAAGGAAGATATGGGAAACAAAAATGCAAAAAATAGGGTGAGCAAGCCGATCACCAGTCGATAAATGAAGAAAATACATGAAATCTTAATCTCGATCACATCTTAATCTCGTTCACAGGTCGATTAATGAAGAACATATTTAAAATCTTAATCTCAATCTCATTTAGAGTATCTCTGACCCAATATCATTATAAAGAACATACTTAAAATTTTAATCTCCGTCTCATTCGAAGCATCTCCGACCCAATGTCATTTTTGGCGTAGAGTTTGGAGACCGCAATGCAACATCATTGGGTATGCCATTTTGGCATTTGTTTTACTTTTGTTTATTTTATTTGTTACACTAGTAAATATTAATATAAATATAAAAGTATAAATAACTTTATAAATTTCCTAAATAAATTAGAGAAAGAACTACTATTTAATATTGATTTTATATCAAAATAGTACACAAATTATACAATTTTAGCTTAATATGTTGAAGATGCCATTATATTCCACTTTTTTGCTTCTCTACCAGTCTTTTCTCCATGGATTGACATAAAACAAAATTGATTGCTCGCTCTGAGACTTCCTCATTGCTCTCAAATAAAATAACAGAGGCATTTAACAATCTGTTCAGCAAGGAAATTTCTTCCCCCTTTCAATTTTTTCTTTTTATTTTAATTAAAGAACTACCCTTCTCTTTTTTCTTGTCAAGATTACATCAATTCTCCATGTGTAGAGTACATCCTGATCCTACCAACTAAAATTTTGCATGAGCCGCGGCTTAGAACATCAGTCCAAGAATGAAATACGACTACAGATGAGACTTATTTTAGTCATTTTAAAATAATATGTTACTAAAGCCAAGCAGAAAAAATGTACAAATCTGGGATTTATTCTAGACTCAAAAAAAAAAAAAATTTGTCATGAATTTGTATCTGGACATAAGCAGATCAAACACATGAAACTGGAGGTATAGATAGATACGCATAATAAATAGGAAATCCATTCTAAAAAAGAGGACGAAGAATTCAAGAATAGAAGCAAATTTACATAGATAAAGCCACAGCTTTTCAAAGAAGAAGGCAGGTCATATGGCAGAAACAGGAGTATCATATTAACTTGCACCAAATGCTTCAATTAATTCTCTCAGCTACTCTGTCTCTACCATCTCCAGCAATCTACAAACAAGAAAAGACATATCGGTTTATTACTACTAATACGTTGATGTTGGAAGTATCAAAGGAATGATTTGAGCATATAAAATCAAACCCACCTGAAAGTAACAATCACCATTTGATGTCACAGTTCCAAGTTACAAAATAACACAGCCACATTTGTTATGTTGATGTTCACTTGATGCCTTCTTATCTGTGGAAGAAACTTGCTTAGTCAGAAATCCCATGGTGTAAACATTAATTCAGTGTAGCGTTCATATAATTAATAAGTGAGATAATCCCGGCATACATACCTGTACCTCTTTCAACCAAAGGGGTTTGAACAACGACATGCATAGTGGTAACAACCCCAGGGATATCACACAAAGGGCTTCTGCATTCTTCTAGTGTTCTACTGTTCTCCAGTATCCTTCCAGCACTTATTATCTTAACATCTTTCACAGTTCTTGGACCATTTTCTTTCTCTGGTGTTACAGATAATTCCATTAGAAATGACTTGGACAAGCATAACACCTAGCTCATTATCCTATCTTTGAAAATAAAAGATAGCACCATCAGAAGAAAAGTAAAGGGTTGAATTTTTGTAAGGAATTTTGGCATATTTTGTGACAAGACAAGGAAGACCACGTCTGAAATATAAGAGAATCTATTAGTAGTTCACCAAAAAGTCACATAAAAAAATATATATGCTAAAGACAATACAATTAATAGCTGTGAACTAAGCCTGCCTGTGTTCCGATGACTCAATGTATTCCTGAATAGGAACAAGAAAACCAACTCAACCATCAAAAATATGGCATTAGCAGATCTGGAGGAATAGTCACTGGAAACCATATCAGGTATTAGCAATTTATTTCATATTGCTTCATTGACATAATAATCGACATTTTAAACGTCTACTCAGAGTTAGTAAGATACTAGTCTTTTCTTTTATCTCCCCACAATGGACTACCACATAGGTATATTTTTGGTGGAGAAGTTACATGGAACATGAATTCCTAAAGAGAACCAATAATAGAAACCCAAACCAACCCAATAGCAGCGAAAAACAAAAGCATTTTCACTTAGAACAATTTTTCCTCTTGCTGTCTCACACCAATTTTTCTAGCCAAAACAAAAGCAAAAGAAACCAGGAGGCAAGGAGAGCTAGCTATTAAAGTGGAGCATAGGGAATGTTGAATTAGCAGGAGCTGTGATAAAGTAACTAAAAACCAATTAACTAGTATTTCGGCAGAGGCTAACATTTCCAATTGTCAAGGAGGGTGACCAAATAATTTCACCAAGATTGAAACCAATATTGCAAAAATTTGAATGAATCATAGAAAAATATTGCATAAATTTTGAAAATTAAGTGTCTCTCATTCTAAACACAGACACACAGAACAGGGTGTTAGCAACAAGCAGACCATAATTCTCATAATCAATCAAGAGACAACTGATCTATTTAATCTCAGAAGTTATCAACACAATCCTCATCCTCCAAAAATTGAATCAAACCAGTCTAAATTTCAATTAAAAAAAAAAAAGCTCATGATCCATTTGATCCTTTCAAAAAAAAACAAAAAGAGAGAGAGAGAGAGAGAGAGAGAGAGAGAGAGAGAGAGAGAGAGATTTGAATATAGAAAGCAACAAGAACCAACCTTTAGGCCATTGAGCAATGACACTTTCTTTGAGGGTAGCTACACTGGTGGCGGCTGAGAAGCTCTTGGGGCCAATATCAGAGCCATCAGTCAATCTGAACTTGATCTCTAGTTGATCCTGCTCTTTAGACATCTCCAAATATCTTACAAAATTTTTAAACACCCTCCACCAAAAATCTCTCTACCTGGGTTGCCTCCTTAATTTCTAATCAGAAACACAAATCTGGTTTTCTGTGAAAATCAAAAAAATTCAATGGGGAATCGGGTAGCCAGCGATATCGAAACACCTAACGCATTTCTCATTTGGTATATTCTCTGCAAAATTGAAAACAAACCCATTGTTCAACTCACAAGTCTGCATCAGATAAACAGGAGAAGAAGAAATACATATAATAATCAGAAGGAGAAATCATTTACAAATAAATCAATAAATAAACAAAGAGGTAAATTGGGTCCATCTTGGTATGATAAAATCCACCCAAATCTCGATTCAAATCGTTTTAAAGATTTGAAACCAAAACCAGAAAAATGAACAAGTAAATTTGCAATTAAATTCTCGAATTCCTCGGCCTCATCAACCAGAACTCACCTAAATCTCAATACCTTCCTCTCGCTTAAAAAAAAAAAAAGCACAAAAAGAAATGAAAAACTATTCCAGAAAATACAAGTGGGTCACGCGCATAACAGTAAAATAACAGTAAATCCCCAAAAAATAAATAAATAAAGATCGCTTCAATCTACAACTGGGTCTCATAGATGATTTGATTACTGAAGACGCAATAAAAGAAGAAGAAGAAGAAACTTCAGTCGGGTCGTCATGAAAACGGCTGGAAACGGAAGTTGTCGAATCAGAATCGTAACTTGAGCAGCGTAAGTTGAAAATCATGCACAAAAACTCGAGACCTAGCAATAAAGATTGGCATACTCTTTAGGTCTGGAACTGATCTGGGCTGTTCAGAATCTAGATGAAGAAGATGAAGATGAAACCGATGCACGTATGTACGTATGTACGTAGTCGCTGCTGGGGCGAGAAGAAAAATGAATAAAATCCGCATTGACGAGGCGATATCGGAGTCATCGAAGTCATCGAGATCGGTGAATAGCAATTAATTCATCGCTTCTACTCATTTTTTTTTATTATTATTATCATTTTTTTTTTCCTTGCGATCTCCTTCCAGTCTCCTAAGACCATGGAAGTCAGACACATTTTCAGTTTGTTTTCTTTTGGGGAGAAATTCTCCCATCCACCGCTCAATGTAGCGGATTTACTATATTACGCCGCAAGAATGAAACAATTGCTTATCGTTCGCACTCTTCCCCACCTAAAACTAAATAGCCACTGAAGCGACTCTGGAGTTTTAGATACTTTGCTAGGTTAACAAAATGTACTACTTGCCAAATCCAGTTTAGATTTCCATTCCAACATTAGGGTCACTTAAATAGAAAACACAATCACTAAAAATAAAATAAAATTTGGTATTATTATTTATTATCTATAAATATCTAACACACGACATCATATTTGACCTGAACAGTTAGACTCTTTTTTGATATAAAATTTTTATTTATAATTTGAATGATTAACGTATAAAAATACAAAGAATAATGACCAATAATGAAAAAAAAATTATTTTTTCTAAGTATTCATGAGACATGAATTTAAGAGAGAGAGAGAGAGAGAGAGAGAGAGAGAGAGAGATTTGCTTTAGCCAAAAAGGGTGGTGAAGTTTTATTCTCCAATTCTTTGTTAATTTAATTTGGTTCAAGTTTCATGGAAGTATTATCTCTGTAGAATATCAATATTGCAAAAGATCTTATCATTTAAGAATCACATGTTTAACTTCCATTAGATAATGTGATTGGTATTTTTTTTAAAAAGAAAGTTTATCAGGACAATATATTATTTTTTTAATGTAAGAGTTTTTCTTAATTCTTAAACCTAACATTATTTAATATGACTAATGATCTGTCATTTTCATTGGTTTCAATCATTCTACTTTGATCTTATCATAATCTAATTTAAATTTCAAACTTTGCAAAAAACTTTATTATTATTATATTTATTATTATTATTATTATTATTATTATTATTATTATTATTATTATTATTATTATTACTATTATTACTATTATTATTATTATTATTATTACTATTAATTATACAATATGATTTAAAAGAAAAAAAGAAAAAAGAAAGGAAAGAGAACTATATACACCAACTTTTAAAAATATAGTTTGATTGCTTAGGGTATGGCATGTAATACAAATGACAATCTGTAGTCCTCAACAAACCCTAAATGAGTGTATAAATCCAAATATAATATAAGTTTTAAAATTTTTAACCAAGAAATTATATTCATCAACATGCTTAAGTTTGAAATTAATAATTTGAATTGATTCATAACTTGAAATTAAGGTTAATTTTTTAATAAACACATGTTCCATTATTCATTGAAGTACACTTATAAATAACAATAAGATTTTAAAGAAAATGAATATAGAACAAGAAATTATTTTACCCAAACAAATTTTAAAAAACAAGGCTATTTAATTTGCTATAAATTTTAAAGTAATTTAATTCAAGCTTTTATTTTTAAGTTGAATTTTTTTTAAGACTTTGCAAGTGAAACAGATAAAATTTATAACAAATATGGAAATTTCTAAAATTTGGGGACTCTGCATCTCCTCGCTCTGCTTATTTAACATAATTGAAAAACAATTATGCTTCAAACTTGATAAAATTTAAAGTTTGTCACATTGAATGCAAAAAATGTAAATAGAAAATATGCAAATTTATGCAAAAACAAAAAGACAGAGAGAGAGAGAAAGAAACTAAAGGCTATATTATTTATTTATTTATTTTAGTTAGACAACTGAAATTACATCAAGTTGAATAAAAAAAGGTCTTTTAATTTGATTTTTTGTTAGTGTTATTTTTTATTTTTTGGCCTAAGAACTTCATTATCTGGTTTCTCTGTGTTAGATGTCAGATATTAGGCGGCTCAATCCACTCAATTTTGTACAATTTCCTATTTGGTTTTAAAATTTTAGTTTATTTTGTATTTTAAAAATTAGTTACACATTAAAAATTGATTACTACTTTTATATTATATAAACTCTTGTTAAGACATGCAAAAGTTATATAAGTAAAAAAATCTAAGATTTTAGTAAGATTATTTTCATGTAAGAGAATTTAGTTAAATTTAACTTGAGTTGAACCTACTAGCATAAATGAGAGATTATTTTTATCTCCCATAAATGTGAATAATATATCAAATCACGTTAAATTTATACATTCTTACTTATAGGTAGGTTTGTATACATTTGAATCGTTTACTATTTGGATATATGTGTTTGCATGATTATTTTTTACTTTTACTATTCACAACACTCTATACTATTTCAAAGTTGCTCAAAAAGGTTTTGTATTGGTGGTAAAGCCTTCTAGGTCACCAACATGCAACATCAGTTGAGTTGAGTGGACGAAACTCAATATTTCTTAACTAAATATCTCAAGTTCTAGAACTAAAAGTGAATATATATATATTGAAAAATTGAAAAAAAAAGAAAGAAAAAAATCTAGTTGAAAAACTCTACAAGATTTAAATGAATAATTTGCACAATTAATGAATAAATAAGTATAAACATTGACACCTGCATAAATGTGTCAATGAATATTCTATTTTTCAAGCAAGAAGTACTGTACTCTTAAAAATAAAAGGAAGTTGGTGCATTTTTGAATATTCAATAACCTCATTAATTAATGAAAATAATTGAAATATCAACCAAATGATTTAGACTTTTACACTGAACTAATGAAGTATATTTACTTTCATATATATATATATTCTAAGTCTTTTCAATTATTTTTCCATAATTATATGTCAAATTTTATATAAAGAAAAAAAAAATTCTAATGATGGATTTAAGTTGTATTTAAAATTAAATTAATTTTTGAAAATAACAAAAAATATTTTTTCAAGTTTTCTTTTCTGTTAAATTAAAAAAAAAAGGAAAAAAAAAAGGAGAAGGAAAAGAGTTAGATAGAAGATTCGTTGCCCTCAAACTAAGTCTACTGCAATTGTTAAACAAAGTAAAAAATATATTGAAGAACCAATTTAAAATAAAAATTAAGACAAAGGGCTCCTATATATTTTATACAAATAATGCAAGATGTAAATAGATTTTATGTTAAAAAAAAATGGTTTTTCTCAACAGGAATTATTTAATGAATGATTAATCTTAAAACTGGTATATTTTTCTCTAAAGTGATAGTGTGATGAACACTTTCCTCCAAAGGGTGAAGGATCAAAATCATGCATGGTTGGCCATGGATGGATAAATTAAAAAATAAACAAACCAAACCAAGCCAGATAATAAAGTTTTTATAAGCATATTAGCTTTGTTGTCACCATCAATAAGTGGATTCCTTCCACGGGAATCTCTTTTATTAAAAGTAAGCTACAAGTTATCTTCCTAACGCCATTCTTACCCGTTCTCATCCATAATCAAATTTCTATCTTTTTGTATAGAATTTAAAACCGGATACTCCTAGGCTTCACATGGATCCACCATTGCTGGAAGCTAGTAAGATGAGTCCAAGGGCCTTGCCAACTTTTACAGACCACAGATGTGCATGTCTTTCCCTCCCCTCACATTGAAGCCCAAATCAATATTTATATGCTGATTTTTCAAAAAATTACAAAAAATTATCAATTTTTTTATTTGTCATATTTTAATAATATTCATAAAAATATTAATTTTCTCTTTTTATGATGGGACTTTAGTTGAGAAGATTACGCAGTTGTGATTGGAAACGTTGAAGACGGTCAAGTTAGGAGAACAAAGAGACTTCGCCTCGAAATTTCATGTTGGTGTGGACTTAGGTAGTCCTTGAAGAGGCCAATTGGAAGGTAATGCCGGAAGAAGAGGTGAGGCTCCTACAGACCTTTTTGCCGCCATTGATGTACTTCCAGATACTGAAATGTGACAATACCAACATTTTATACACTTGAAAAGTGTCTTATTATGTTAATGCAATCTTGGGAACAACAGTGAAGGTCCCAATGGTGGATGGGAAAGTCGATCTGAAGATCCTTGCAAGGACTCAACGAAGCACTGCCCTCATGATGGCTAAGAAAGGTGTTGTCCTTGTTCAATAAAAAAAAAGCAGTTTGAGAGGTGATCAGTTGATTTGTGTTGAAATTTAGATCTCTAAACGGGTTGGTGAAGAGAGGAAGCACATTGAAGAGCTTGTTGACCTCAACAAGGCCAAAATTGCAAATGCAAGAAGATATTGGTCATTCCTACTAGGACAATTAGAGCTTTCGATTCACAGAGAAGGTCATGATGTTGAGCTCTCCTTCTTGTAAGGGAAGTAATGCTATGTTTCTGGAAAAAAAAATAATAAATAAATAAAATATTGCTTTGTAATAGAGTGTTAGTTTGGGTAAATATCATTGTTCATTTAAAAATAGTATGTCTCTTTTATTTATACAATATATAGATAACGTGTGTGTGTATATATATATACCTTTTCAAAAGTGTGGTCCTATGTTAAGATCCAAGTGCAAGCCTAGGAGCTTGGTTAGGATTTTTGTTTAGGGTAAAGCAAAGAAAAAGATTTGAGGAAATCACAAAAATTGTCAGATTTTGTAAAATATTATCATTAATTGTAACACCCCGGCCTTCCATGCCTAGGCCCATGTCATCCGATGGTATCTTACTTTGGGCCACCCGGGAGGCAAGCCCGTGTTACGTTATTCATATTCTATTTTTTTTTCCCATATTCATGAGATAACCTGTGCATATTAATCTATGTACAAAAGTATTTATGATCCCAGGAAATAAAATAAATCCTTTATTATTAAATAAAAAACTTAAGAGTTACAATGAAATGAAAAATAATTGAATTTGAGCCTACAAGCCCTACAATGAATAAATATTCCTACATATTACATGACCTTCACGCCTCCTTGATAATTAATTTTCTAAAATATTAAAGTAAAAGGTGAGCTATGAAGCCCAGTGAATCATCTCAAATATTTAATTCATTATTTCGACAAAATAAAACATGCATAGCAACCACTTACAAGGAATTAAATGATTCAACCAATTCATTGTTTTCTATTGTCGTTAAAGACCAAAAGGATACCCCCTAGCATTTCATCCCTAAGGAAAGAGCTACTACACTGAGCTCAAATCCATTGGAGTGAGGTAAGATCAAATTTGAACCCTTTATTTTCTCACAACCTCTGATTGGAATGCTCATGGTACAAATTCGACCCCATGCCGGTACGTGGTTAAAATCTCTATTTAATATTTTATTAATTGTAACAGCATAACAAATAACCATAAAAAGAATAATTTAAACATTCCAATGGTATAACAGATCAACATAGAAAAATAACTTTAGATTTCTGATGTAGAAGATCATACAAGACGCAACTACAGAGCATGTTATCTCAAAACAAAAAATATGACTTTCGATTTCTGATGAAAAGATCATACAAGACGTAACTACAGAGTATACTCTCTCAATCATGAACAATATAATAATTTAACTAAACTAATTAAAAGACATTTAAAAAAATAAACTAACTGCACAAGCAGACATTATTTGAATCAAAATAATAAATTAAAAGATGAGAGTCATTTCACCTTGAGATCGCTTCATAAATTTTCTTTCAGATCTTTTCGCCAAGATCTGTGCAGCACTTCGTAGGTTGTTTAGAATAGCTTTAAGAGAAAAGGGACCAAAGATGCCAAGAAGGAGGCAGAGAAAAAGCAAGAAGGAGTATTATTTTTGTTATTGCTGACATGAATGAAATGATGGGAGAGGGGGTTTATATAGAATCTCAAAAGGTTAATTTCATAATATTTTACTTTCCTATTATAGAAAATTTCCTTTTTTTACTTAGTTGGGGCAGCTAAGGTTTGAGATTTGAATTTAGGATTTTTTTGTATTTTTTTCAAAAAAATTTCAATATTATTTCATATATTTTTTTTATTTTTCGTATCATATTTAAAAAAAAAAACAGGCAATTTACATTTTTTTACTATATATATATATATATATATATA
>JAJIYU010017363.1:0-11710 GCA_030144865.1 Tinospora cordifolia | reverse complement strand
ACTTGCCAGCTAGACATTCTATGCCAGATCAGAGATGAACAAAAAATGGATAGATGGATTTCAGATATGATTGAGGGCATCAGACAGGGCAAACATACAGATTTTAGACTTGATACAGATGGTGCTCTGCAAGAAAGAATCTGCGTATCCCATTTTGGACAGGCGAAAGGAACCCTACTAGATGAAGCACACTAGACCAGATACACTATGCATCCAGGTGGGGATAATATGTACCAGAACTTGAAGAAGACCTTCTAGTGGACAAGAATGAAGAGAGACATACCCAGGTATGTCTCGCGGTATTTGACTTGTCAGCAAGTAAAGGCCAAGCACAAGAAGCCATTTGGATTATTGTAGCTACTTCTGATTCTAGAATGGAAGTGGGATAGTAATGGAATAGACTTTGTCAGCAGCCTGCCGAGAAGTCAAAGAGGAGAAGACACCGTATGGGTCATTGTGGATCGATTGACGAAGGTAGCGCATTTCCTACCTATTCGATCTACTGATACAGTGAGTAAACCGAGAAAGCTATATATTCGAGAGATTGTGAAACATCGTGGAGTTCCTATTACTATAGTGTTAGACAAAGATTTCATATTTATGTCTCCATTCTGGCAGAGCTTACAAAAGGAATTGGGAACCAGACTCACCATGAGCACCGCATTTCACCCACAAACAGATAGGCAGTCAGAGAAGGTCATTCAAATACTTGAAGATATGCTTACAGCATGTGCCATGGATTTCAGAGGTAATTGTAGCAAGCATCTACATTTAGTTGAGTTTGCATATAATAATAGTTATCAAATGAGCATCAGGATGGCTCCATATGAGGCACTCTATGGCAGACCATGTAGATCACCATCTTGTTAGGCAGATTTTGCAGACCAGGTACTCACTGGACCCGAGTTGATTGAGGAAATGAACTTGCAAGTTAAGCAAATCTAGAAGAGGCTAGTTATAACATAGACTAGACAAAAAAACTATGCCGATAGAAGGAGGAAACCCCTACAGTTCCAACCAGGTGATCGAGTATCAACCAGGTGATCGAGTATTCCTTAAGATCAACCCATAAAAGGGGATCAGACGGTTTGGAGTTAAGGGGTAAGATTCTTAGACGAGTTGATGCATGCACATATGAGTTGGATTTGTCGAATAGAATGTCGTCAATCCATAATGTGTTCGATGTTTCGATGCTGCAAAAGTATGAGCCAGACCCTTCACATGTTATACGCTGTGAGGATGTCATACTTTGAGACGATGCTACTTTTGAAGAACCAACTATTAGAATACTTGATCGTAAAGTGCAGAGTCTCAAGACCAAGGACATACCCCTGGTCAAAGTTGTCACACCCCAGCCCCCGCGCCGAGCCCTTCGTAGCTCTACAGTCGAGCATCGCGCAGCATCACAGCTTGGTGCGTGTGCCTGCCGGAGTGCCGGGACGTGCGACTTTGTTCGTTTTCCATTTCTTTTCTCTTCGAGTCAAATAATTTGTTCACTTTATTCCTTTCAAAGTAAAACAATCTCTTACACGAGATTTACTGTCAAATAACTTTCAATATGTTTTCAAATAACATTCAAAATTACATCACCGGAATTTCATAGGAAATAATACAGAAAATCAAAGTACCTGCGGAAGCTTTCAAATCTCAAAACATTTATCTGAAATCATTGAATGCATCACTATTCATTCATAATATTTCAAACTATGAAATATCTGTTCAACATATACATAAACGAAATAATAGGTTCACAGGGCAAAGTTTAAAACTGTGTTTCATAATATAAAACAGTTCTATTTACACAAAATGATATCTAACTAGGCAACATGCCCATGTTCAAAATACATAAACTCTAAAATAGAGTTCAAAATAAACATCTCTGAAAACTGTCCACCAGTATCTGGGTCGATCAATCCTCATTGAGCGTCAAGCCCATGAGTACCTGAAAAATGAATATGGGGTGAGCTTGAAAGCCCAGTGGATCTCTCCTACACATCACTAGCATTATGCAGACCAGCATACAAAACATGCATACGGTTTCATTACATTAGGGCATTTCAATTACTTAATTGGTTATTTCCGTCGATCCATCTGAACACTGCCAGGAATTAACCAAAAGAGTGAACCACCCTCGGTATTCCCCTTGTGGTCCTGGACATAACCAGGCGCGACATCTTTATCAAATAGAAGTCTACCTCTGAGACCACGATCCATGAAGATATGGAAATCATATAGAAACTACTGTGATCTCCCAAATCCGAGGATCACACAGCCACTCGCAGTTTGGCCCGGTTTGGGAATACCCACGATAACGCCCTGACTACACCCTAATCATAATCTAAGTAATGCACTAGCAGACCGTCCATCGCCTCGGTACGTGGAGTTTTTAATTAAACCATTAATCTTCTTTAGTTTTCCAAACAAGATTTTCAAACCATACAACATAACATGTACTAACCTATGCAAACTAGATCATATAAATCATTCAATAGACATTTAAGTAATCCATAACTCTAGAAAACACATAACCAGACATTATAATGTCATGGCAACCATTCCAATTAGTTCACACATTCCTACAATGATACTAAGTACAAGAATATAATCAATCGTCACATTTCATATCCTATGTTCGCATAATAATAATGAGTGAGGAAGAGATAGTCAACCCCACTTGTACACGTTGGAATACTACTGGATCGTCGTTCCTCGCATAGCAGTCCAATACCATCAATATTGTTTTTTCGCCGAAACTCTTTGATCAAGCCTTAAAAACGGAATCTTGTTTCAATTTGTTCAACCTCTTTAGTTCAACAACCAAATAACCATCATAAACCATCCACACTAGTGTCCAAACACACACACAAGGAAAGGGAAAGGAGCTCACCACGTTTGGCTTTGGTTTCTAGTCACTATACCCTCAACACAACGATCTCAAAAAGATCTCCATCCTTTTGATTTACTAACAATTGATAACTACTTTAGATGAGATCAAATATTAAGGGAAACTCAAATGAAATTAGGGAATTCACCTTCAAATCGCCCTTAAGTCGTCTCCTCCAAACCCCAAGCTGTTTCAGTGAGAAATGAGAAAGTTAGGGCTTGAATCTTTTTAAATCTCGCGCAATGACCGCAGTCGGCGCTTTACGGACCGTGGTCGACACTTTACGGACCACACTCGGCACTTTACGGACCGTGGTCACCCATGTGACCTAATTTTTTTGGATTTCTCATCTGATGACCGCGGTCGCCAATGACCGCGGTCGCTAATGACCTAGGTCGCCAGTACAAAAATAATTTTTCAACATTTTCTCCAATATTTTTCTCTAAATTCTAATACATGATACTATTTTATTTTGTTATCAAACATTAATACAAGCATTTAAAACATGGTTTCACATATTTTTACATTTGTTTCCTAATTTCTAAAAATCCATTCTCGATTTGTATGCATTTGAAACATTTAAGGTATTACAAAAGTCCTATGAAGGCATCATAACCTGGAGGAGGCAACCTGGGAGCTAGAGAGTGAGATGCAGAGAAAGTACTCAGATCTCTTTACCAGGAGCACCTAATTGGACACATCATACAGATACTCTCTATTTAAATTTCGAAGACGAAATTTCTTTTAAGGGGGGTAGATTGTAATACTCCAAAATTTTCAAATGCGTACACATTGAAAATGAATTTTAAAAAAATTATGAAATAAATGTAAAATGTTTGAAAACATGTTTTTGATGTTTATTATATGGTATTCTATAAAAATAAAATAAATTGGAATGTCTGATAGTTGGGAAAAATGTTGAAAAACAAAAAGTTACGCTGGTTACTATAGTCACTGAAGGGCTGACCACAATCATCGGAGGAAAATCACGAAAAAAAAGATCACATGAGTGGTTGCGATCACTAAAGTGTCGACCACGATCATTATGCGATATTTAAAAAAATTCAAGCCCGAATTTCATCATTTCACTCACGAATTTCTCCAAATCATCTCAGAGTTTTAAAGAGACGATCCAGAACTGATCCAATGAGGATCTAAAGGTCTGAGGTAGGAATCATAACCTCTCAATCATTTTAGTTTAAGATCTGTGTATTCATTTAGATAAGTTATGTAGATTCAGTATCAGAAACTAAAAATTTAAAATTTCTTGATGCATAAAGCAATCCTTAACCAAGTAAGCTTAGATCTTCCTTCTAAACTAAGAGTTTATTGATTTAGGACTAAATTATGGAAGTTTTAACTATTCACTTGCAATTTTAGACGGATCCAGTGAACTTTCACCTAGTTGGAGGGTTTTTGGAGGTGCAATTCCTTGGATATGTAATAAACTCGATCAACTCATCCTTTGAAGTAGTGGTCACTTTTAAATATGTTCTATTTTTAATTTGGAAGAAAATGAATATAGTTTGCGTGTTGATATGGTAAAAAGGAAAAATCCAAATTTTGGAGAACCCCTTTATTTGGAATTTGATGTGGATAATCTTGATTGGATATGTATGATAGTTATTGATGTAGTTTGGGGGTTTTGGTGATTTGAAAAATTAAATTTATGAATGTTGATTTCAAATTGAAGAGTAGTGAGTGTCGAGAAGCAAGGCATCTCTGCTGAATGGCGCAAGTGTTCATCTAACATATACATACGAGGAGGATTCTCTTTCTCACTAGTTTTATGTAAACTTAAAGTTCAAAGCATGATGTTTGTATAACCTAGGATGTTAAAGGCATGCTAGGATGTGTATGATTCTTGAATGCTTTGATTGACGATTGAGCATAATGTCTAGTTATGTACTTTCAACATTTGATTGAGTATGAAGCATAATGTCTAGTTATATACTTCTAGTATTTGATTGAATATAAAGCATAATGTCTGGTTATTTCTATTAATTGCTACATGATTTAGATACCTTGCATGATGATATGGTATGAATAAAATCTATTGTAAACTAAAGAAGATAAAATTAAAACTTAAAATTCCACCTACCAAGGCGATGGTGGCATATGTTGACTTGTGGACGTGGCCATATTTGCTGCACTACATCTTTTAGATCCCATCATCGATGTTCTTAATGGAGCCGCCTGCAACGCCTGAGGGTTCCTCAGACGGGTGAGTGATGGTCTTACACCATTGCACCTATTCTTAGATGTGTGCCAGGGTCATGAACGGTAGCATGGGTCGAGACGTTACATAGCAAGATCAATTTTTGGACACTGAGGGACACCAAGAGAAGATCTCTTTCAGTCTTAGAGTACAACAAAACAAATGAATGCTTAAAATGATTAATGTAATGAAAGTGTGTGCATGTTTTGGATTTTGTTTGTATAAAGTTAGTGATGTGTAGAGATGATCCACTAGGCTCTCGAGCTCACCCAACTTTCTTTTATAGGTGAGTGCATAGGTGGAGTACACTGACGAACTAAAGGATGTAGGGTAGCCTCACTAGGAAGTTACCACAGGACTTTGGTTTGTTTTGATTTTGAAACTGTTATAAATGACAATTTTATTTTGTGAGGAAAACTGGGGCATGTTGTCCATTTTACTGTATATTTGTGATATAAATTTTGAAACACTGTATTTGTTTTGAACTGTGAATTTTAGGTAAGTTTTTTAAGAAATGTTGCAGCTGCAAAGGAACTATATATTTTTCTTGGTATAAATGAACTGTACAACATTGGTTGTGTATTTTGATAGTTGATTCCGCTACAGTATCTTGATTTATTATGAATAATTTATGTGAAAATCATGTGACGTATTTTGATATAATTTACTGTTAATTGAATAATTGTATGAAATAATTTTTTCTTATTTTTCTTCATTGAGATTAGTGGAAAGGATGGACAAGGATTTGATGGTTTTAGGAATGGTTAGTGACGATCCCGGTATCTGGTATCCAAGGATTGATGTGATTTATCCCACACACATGGCATAGTAGCCGAAGGGGAGCACGAGTCTCAATGCTGGCCCCGACATGACGCATGGCGGTGAATGGCTCCCGAAGCTAGGGTCTAGGTGTCATAAAAGAAAAACGAAGAAGCTAGTGATGTGCATTCTAGGGCATTATCTAAATGAAAAATGAAATCCAACTGTTGGTGTTGCTGCTATTACCAGACAAAGAATGAAGAAGAAGAGCAACGGTGTGGTGGGTTGTGTGCGTAAAGAAGAAAAACATGTGCTGCTGTTGTGAATCGCGAAAAGAAGAATGAAGAACGAGCTGCTGCGATTCGGCAAACTGAAACGAAGAACTCATGTGTGTGTTGCAACTATGTTCGCACGAAGATGAAAAACAGATGCTTGTTGTCATTTGTGAACCGAACACAGGAATGAACAGCAGATGTGCGTGCTATTGTTGCTGCTGCTGTTGGTCTATGAAGAAGAAGAATGAAAAAAACCCAGCTATGTGCATGGTAGCTGGTGCGACAAAGATGAAAAGCGTTGCTGTTGTTGGGTATTGCGTTCGGACGAAGAAGAAATAGAACGCTGGTGCGTTCTACTATGCACGAAGGAGAAGAAAAATGCATTGCGGTGCTTTATTGGTGATTTTTGGCACAGAACATGAAACCAAAAAAAAAATTGATGCCCTAATTTTGTTATTGCATTGAAATGAAACGTCCATAGATTGATGCCCTAGATTCGAACCCTTTGTGCTGGATTTTGGAATGAAGGCGACGAATTCTTGATGCCCTAGATTGGGGTTTTTGCGTAGAAAAGCTTCAACAAAGAAATAAGATATTCAATTGGTCGTTTGAGAAATTTCAAAAGGGTTTTAGAGCATAAAAGAAATCATATTTGCAAGGAACAAGTTACTAAGGGGTGTTTGAAGCTCGAAATTGTTCCGATCAAGATCGAGGGCATCAAATCTTAATTTGAAAGGGAATGAAAGAAAAATTGAGTTGAGAGGCAAATCAGAAAGGTATAATCTCTTTAAAACTCCAATCTTTGAGTTTTAAATGGTTTGAAATTAAATTACTTGTTTTGTTTAGATGCGAAGAATGAGATTTAGAAAATTTGAACTCTCAATAGTTGAAAATCTGAAGTTGAAGCCTTATTTAATATTTCTTTGTTAGAACTATTATCTTTGATTTAATTTGACGTGGGTAATGAATACTATCGAAGTTAAGGGGGTTCGAAGATTCAGAGATTTATTTTAAATTTATTATTTGATTTATTTGTACGTGAAGAAAGGATTTCAATATTTAAAGCTCTCCGTAGTTAAAGATCTAAATTTAGAACCCAAATTTAAGTTTTAGTGTTTTTAAATTATTAGTTCTGATCTAAATAAATTTATTTGGAAGAGAATGAATTGTAGAAGCTTGGGAATTAATTAATAGAGTTTTTATTTTCAGATTGAAAATTTAAAATAGTAGAGGTATTATTTTTCTAAAATATAAGCTTAGAAGTATATTTGAACTAAATTTGGATGAACACTAAGGACCCAGAAATTAATTAAAATGATCTTTATTTTCAGATTTAGAAAATTTACTTTGATCTAAGTGAAATTAGTTGAATATAAATAAATCTCCTTTGCAAATGAAAAGGAAATTCTAGAGGTTCAATGAAACTAGATTAAATTTATTTTGGAGTCTAATAGAAATAATAATGTTTGGGGAAAGATTCTATTTTTGAATAAAGTAGATATGAGAGCTTGAGGGTGTTCGAGCCTAGAATTATTTTAAATTATTTTAGATAAGTAATTAAAACTTAGAATTTATTATTTTGATGGGTACTTGCAGATTAATAATTTTGGAGCGTAAAGAATTCTCTACGAGGTGACACAAGGGAGATCCAACATTTTCAGGTGGGCAGGATTTCCTTGCTCACTTGCATTATTTAGATTTTAAATCTGAAACATGACTGTTTGGTAGTTTCAGTATCTATTATATACATGTTTTGATTTTTGTTGGCTTGATTGAATTGAATGAAGATTCTTGGTGCTAGATTAATCTTTTTAATGTGTTTCATGGATTTCATTTCCAATTTCTATATATTTATGAATGATATCAATGTGAATAATATGTTGTATGGCATGACTTGATTGATTGAGAACTTAAAAGAAGATATATGATTTTGAAGAATACAATTGTCGATGCGATGTATGTAGCCACCAAACGCATTGTGGTCTCCCCGCAATGAACAATTAAAGGTGCATCATAGGTAGCCCCGCTCTAACAATGCATTATTCAGTTAAGAGTAGTTGGAAATGAATAATGGTTGTTTAGCGTTATTTATTTTTGAGATAGTGGATTCCAAGGGTATGGCTGAGCTTTGCGTACCTGAATGCACCAGGTATGGCTATGTAGTGTACTTGGATGTTTGTGTATACTATTGATTGATGATTGATTAAGGGCCCCAAGTATGGCTATATAGCGTACTCAAAACTTGGCGCAACTAGAATTGATGTGTTTATTGTGTATGCCTAAGGAATTGTAGCGTATACCTAGTTGCGAGATACGGCTGAGCCTAGCATATCATGGCTCGGGAACCACCGGGGAATTCTAAGAGATTTTTTCCTTCGAACTTAGGTAACAACAAACCAATCTATTATGTGAAATGACTAATGCTTTGAAAGTGCTTGCATGTTTTGGGTTTGATCTTTATAATGTTGGCGATGTTTGGGAATGATCTACTAGACTTTTGAGCTCACTTATATTATATTTTTAGGTACCCACAAGAGTCAGGTACATTGATTTCACAAGTTTTAAAGCTTTGCATGAAGAACCATTGGGAGGTTAACTTTGTTTTATTTTGGCATCTATTTTGATGTAAATATTGAACTAGGCATGAGTCTCGTCACTTTTAAGAGTTATTTTTACTTTTAAATTCCCATGTTTTGGATTTTGAACAAGAATTGTCATGCATTGACTATTTTAAAATGGACATTGATATTTTAGATTTTGAGATTTGTTTCGCTACTTATTTTATTTGAATTAGTTATTTCATCTTCCATTGCATTATTCTAATTAAATTGTTGAGTCACAAACATGCATATAGGTTTGCATACAGACAGGTGGGAATAGAAAAGAAAATTTGACTGCTCTGACTTTAAGGGAAGGTTACCCAATGATTCATTTCGGGCAGTTCGAAACTGGGATCGGGTTGTCACACTAATTATTTGGGTCGCTTTTTTTTCAACCATTTGATTTGGGGAAATTATTGTTTTTGTAGCTCGCATGAAATTTGTCCACTGATATTGTTTTTGATCCCTATGTCTCATTATTATCGTATATGGACAACAAGGCCTGATTACACAAAAGCTCCAAAACATGAATTAGAAAAGCACTTGAGATATTGTCTTTGTTCCTTGACTTTTTTTTTTTTAATATCATTCTTATCTAATGTTTTTATGCCTCAAATTCCCCTAGAATGACCTTTTTCTTATGTATTTTTCTCTTGGTTTTTCCTTCCATTGCTAAGTAATATCTCAAAACATTTTTTTTTTTTTTGTCTTTTTTTTACCCCTTTTCACCCATTCTTAAAATCTTTATTTACCTATGACATAATAAGCCAAAGCATTTTGAAAATAACTGCAAACTAATTATAACTAAAAATTGTAAAAAAGTTGAGATATGCAAAATGTGAATAAATAACTGCACACTATTCAAAATGCATCAAACAATTTGAGGAAAAAAAAATCCTGAAAATCATTATTATTTTTCTAATTAAAGTCATCTAATACATTGTTTTTTAAAGAAAATGAACAAAAATTAACCTAAAAACTAGTAAAAACACCTAAATACCCATAAAATGATAAGTTACATTAATTAAGCAAAAATACCTAGAAAAAGTAAATGTGAAAGAACTAATGAAAATACAACAGATAAAATAATCACTTGGATAAATAAATAAGAAATAAGTGATAAAAAAAAGTTTAGAGATTTCACTTAATTTGTGATCAGGTAATTAAAAATCATCCATCATTAGAAAAATTTTCAATGGATAAATTAAATCAAATCCCACTGTAGCGACTTTCAATACACCAATGTATTAGGATTTTGCATGTGTATTGATCATTTTTTATTTTATTAATATAATATTGGACCTCACAGTGAATTAATATGATGATAATTAAAGTAATTTTGATGATAATTACATGTGGAAAATTGTTGCATGTGCAATGCACATGGAAATGAAAGTTAATTCATAAATGATTATATGCTCTTCCACTCAAGAGAATAAATGTTTTGTTATCAAAAGGAGATTAAAACGTGTTAATCGCCTGGAATATGGGTGTGAAATGGGGCAGAACAAGTGTTCAAACCATGTACTAGGTGGAAATTTATCTCCAACACTCGGTTCATTCATGTTTAAGGTAACTATCTTCCACCGAATAGGAGAGCTCCTTTATTATCTCATTTCCCCTTCCATTCTAGCACATTCAGAGTTTTCTCTACTCTCTTCACTTTCTCAATTCACCTATAAACTGAATTAAAAGAGATCCAACGAAAGAGAGCAAGTTAGTGAGAAAAGGATAAACAAGAAATTTCCAGCAAAGAAAATTCATTCTGATCTCTCTAACCCACTATTAAATTTGGCTCAATTTGACTGTGTCGTTCTTCTTTGAAGTACCTTCAACTTAAATGAAAGAAATCTTAACGTAGAATTTATACTAAGAGAGATAGCTTCATGCTTGGGACAAGATAGGTTGATTGGCAAAGCTATATCATTTTAATTAAAGAAGTGAATCTTAAAGATCAATTGTTAGGTTTTCCTAAAATTTGATCAGAAAAATTTGGGACTCCTCGATTTATATTCTGAATGGTAGAGATGCGAATATATGATTTCTAGTGTAAATCATATAGTCCACTTTATAGGACTCTTTATACTAGAACATTGTGATTAGCATATCAAGATGCTTGCCTATATATATATATATATATATATATATATAGATTTCATGTACTAAGGGCCTTAACTTGGGTTAGAATTGACTAGAATGCTTAGTTTGATTTTAACCAGGGTTAGAAAAAGTGTGGTTGAAATTTAACTTGGAAATGAGTTTTTTAACTGCGTACAGCCTGTGCATATACTTCACTCAAGTTCCTTTTTTCAGTAATTTACAATCAATTCTATGATCTTGGGCCTTTTTCAGTAATTTACAACAATAAATTGTTCAAATCAAGTTCCTCAAATTCTGTAAATAAACACCCTCAAGTTGAATTATACGAAGGGTCATAAGAATCATTCCCACTCAAATGTAATGTCAAATGACCATTAGGATTATTCAAAAATGGTATTTATATTCATTTGACACATTAATAGATATATAGAATTTGAATATATTGGTGTGTAGAATTCGAGGTCATCAGATCTTCATTGTTAACTTTTTCTCCGCAAAATTGCAGTTGAGAAGTAATTTTAAAAATTGCAAAATTATATTCACTTATAGTTTTAAAGTTTTTGAAAACATAAATGTATCTAATTATAACAAAATTTTGCGAGCATTATCATTTTTCTATGGTCATAACTTTCCTTTTTCTTTATTTATTTTTTCAATGAACAAGTGGATCTTTTATAATGAGATATTCTTTCTTTAATTCTTCATGAAATGATGAAGGAAAATCATAGACTTTGTACCATTTTGCATAAAAACTGTTGGAATAAAAACTCTCTTTAAACTTTATTGCTTTCTGTTAAACTGAATTGATTACATATAAACCTATAGGGTTTATTTATAGACTTAGTCAGACGTCTTTCTTAAACTCTGTAGACTT
>JAJIYU010017362.1:0-11729 GCA_030144865.1 Tinospora cordifolia | reverse complement strand
TATTAGAGCGCAACCGATAAACTGACTAAGTGTTTGAAACGCCCTAATGATTGAAACTGTTTGCATGTTTCGTATGCTTGTTTGTATAATGCTATTGATGTGTAGGGGAGAGCCACTGGGCTTTTGAGCTCACCCCATTTTTATTTTACAGGTACTCATGAGCCCAGCGCTCAATGAGGATGCCGACTGGAGACCTGAGGATGTAGAGAGAAAGAGAGTGATATTTTTGTTTAACTATCTCTCTTATTTTGTACAGTCTTTACGATGTTTATTTTGAACTTGGGCCAGAGGCCCATGTATATGTTTTTGTATATATTTACAGGACTGTTTACTATTTTGAGCACTGTTTTTAATTCAATTTATAAACTGATGATTTTTCGCGATGGCATGCTATATGGTGTTCATGATTTTGAAAGATTTGATCCGAAGATGCTTCCGCTACTATTATCTTGATTTCCAGTATAAATATGATTTTGAACATCCGGTGAACTTGTTTTAAAATCAACTGCTTAGTAAAGCATGCAATAAATGAATATTTGAAATCAAAGAAATGATTTAAACCTCGTGTATAGAGGTAAAAAGATAGAATGACGACATCTGTCGCACGCCTAGGGCCTCGGCGGACCCCGCGCCGAGCTTGGAGCCGCGCGACGCCCGACTACGGGGCCACAGATTGACAGACACGACGTCCGGTCCGGGGGTCGGGGTGTGATAATAACTCTGGCAGAACGGGTTTCTTTATGCTTGCTGGTATGGGACAGTTGAGTATAGTGGGCTCGAGAACCTTAGTTATCGAGCAATTTGCAAAATTGTTTGGTTGCGGCTCTATTCTAAGTGAAAGCCTAAGTGGAAGGGGTAGAGTAGTATGAGACACTTGAACCTAAAAGCTTAGGTGGAAGCTTGGAACCTTGCTGTACTAGCTTGATTGTATGATTGTATGATATGCATGCTGTAATGTTTATTTGCTTTGAGACCAAATCCTGTACCCATGCATGAAAAGAACCTAGAAGAAAGATTTTAGGCCACTGACAAATCGAGAACCTAAAAACTAAATCTAGAGTCATGATAGTATGAATGTTTGCTAAAGCAAAGATTTACGTTGAAAAGATGAGTTGGGAAGAGTTCAAGGAGGTCTTCTACAAAAAGTTCTTTCCAAAGATGACACTGTGGAAGTTGCAAGAAGACTTCATCAGGTTGAATCAGAGGGACTTGAGTATAGCTGAGTACCAGAAAAAGTTTACCAAATTGGATAAGTTCTCCCGAGAGCTAATCTAAGAAGAAAGAATGAAAGCTAATTGGTTTGCTCAGGATCCCAAGATTGAGATTCAAAAATATGATTATGACTCTAAGCTTAAAGACATGTAAGGATCTTAGGGCATGAACTCAACTTAGAACAAACATTAAGAGGAAAGAATAAGCGGAATGGAAACAGAAAGGACCAACAAGGGACCCAAAAGAAAAGCAAAAGTGGTAAGGCTCCACAGAAACATGGGCAAAACAAAGAAAAGTCAAGGGAAGAAGCTAAGAGGCTGGGATTGTGTTTCGTATGCAAGTAAAAGGGGCATTTGTCACAAAAATTGCCCAACAGCAACAACAGAATACTCAAGGGGAAAGTTAGAATGGGCGTCCTCAAGCCAAACAGAATCAAAATGCCAATCAAGGGTAAAACTAGGGTCGTGGTTAGAACCAGGCCAGAATGTTTGCAATTGAGACCCAGTAAGACTGGGCCCCTACATTAGAAGGTACATTCCTATGGGTTAATGTTGTTGTGAGACTATTGTTTGACTCGGGTGCCTTAAAATCTTTTATCTCTGAAAAACTAGCAGATAGGTTACAACTTGTGAAAAAAACAATGCCTGTGACTTTGAATGTGTCCACACCAATAGGGACCAATTTGACTTCGAAAAATATTTGTAGTTGTAACCTTAGGTTTGGGGATAAACTTTTAACAATCGACCTATATACCCTAGCTTTCTATGGCTATAATGTAATTTTGGGGATGGATTGCTTAGACTAGTACCAAGCCTAGATAGATTATCCTAAGAGATGGGTAACCATAACATTACCTTCTAGGGAGAACTTTAAAATCAATGGGGATATGCGGAGACTACCAAGGAGTCCAACCCTAGCCTTACTAAATTGCTTGAAGCAGACGGATGAGTTTGAGGAATTTTTTGAAGAAAAACCTACTGACTTGAAGAATATTCACAACCTAGATGTAGTCAATGAGTACGAGGATGTGTTCCCAAATGACTTACTGAACTACCACCGGCAAGAGAGTTAGAGTTCAAGATTCAACGTCACCATGAAACAAACCCTATAGCCATACCTCCTTATAGAATGGCACCAGTAGAACTAATTGAGCTGAAAACTCGACTAGACGATCTCAGGGAGAAAGGTTTCATCAGGCCAAGTGAATCACCTGGGGAGCCCCAGTATTATTCGTGAATAAGAAGGATGGTTCTTTGCGACTGTGTGTCGACTACCGGAAGTTGAATCAAGCTACAATAAAGAATAAATATCCCTTACCAAGGATTGATGACCTATTCGATCAATTACGAGGAGCTACTCATTTCTCTAAATTTGATCTTAGGTCAGGATATCATCAGCTGAGGATTCGAGAGTCTGACATTCACAAGACGACCTTTAGAACAAGATATAGACACATCGAGTTCACCGTGATGCCCTTTGGTTTGACCAATGTCCCGGCTGCCTTTATGGATTGGATGAACCGAGTGTTCAGATAGTACCTTGACCAGTTTGTAGTGGTATTCGTGGATGATATACTAATCTACTCTAAGTTAGAAGCTGAGCACCTTGAACACTTGAGGATCATACTAGAACTCTTAGAAGAAACCAGCTATACGCTAAATTTAGCAAGTGTGAGTTCTGGATGAGGACGCTCAAGTTCCTTGGCCATGTAGTGTCAGCAAAAGGCATCTTTGTAGATCTGGGAGAAATTTGAAACTGTTATGAATTGGAAGCAACCCAAGATAGTAACAAAAATCAGAAGTTTTTTGGGCTTGGTAGGCTACTATAGAAGGTTCATTAAGGAATTTTCCAAGTGGGCAGAACCTATGACTATGTTGACCAGAAAGCAGTTAAGTTCTAGTGGGACGAGAAATGTGAATAGTCATTCCAAGAATTGAAGACAAGATTGACTACGACTCCTGTTCTAGTTACCCCAACTCCTGGTGTTACTTACACACTGTATACTAATGCCTAACTGAGTGGATTGGGCGTAGTTAATGCAAGAAAAGCAAGCCATTGCTTTTGTCTCAAGCCAACTAAAGGTCCATGAAAGAAATTACCCTACTCATGACTTAGAGCTAGCGGCCATTGTGTTTGCCCTGAAGATTTGGGGACTCTACCTGTATGGTGAGAAATTTGAGCTGTTTTTAGATCACAAGAGCTTGAAGTAAATCTACACCTAGAAGGAGTTGAACCTTAGGGAATAGAGATGGATGGAATTCTTGAAAGACTATGATTTTGAACTATACTACCATCCGGGGAAGGCCAATGTAGTGGTTCATGCCTTGAGTAGGAAGTTCAACAAACAAGAGGACGAGAAATGCCAGATGTACCAGTTGATCAAAGATTTTAGGTTGGGTATAAACCTTAACAAAAAAAAGCCTATCTTTACAATATGTTTTGCCTACCAGACCTATTACATCAGATCAAGGATGAACAGAAGCGAGATGAAGACCAAGTACCTGCATCAGTTCACAAGGAATACCTAAATATGTACAAATTTCAAGGATGAAATTTTTTCTAAGGAGGGTAGGTTGTAACATCTCAAAAAAATTCATATGAAATTTGAATTTTTATTTAAAAAATTATACAGAATTGACAGATGAAAATTGTGGGAAGTGCCAGTTTACCCAAATGAGGAACAAAAATCAATTTAATTGATTTTTTGAAGAAAATATATGAATATAATGTATATTGTGGGATATCATAGCAAAAAATACAAGGATATGCACAACCTTTTATGAAAATAGGATTTAGATCTGATCTCACTATCCGACGGCCATGGCCATGATAAGATCCGCACAGACGCACGAGCTCACCGAATCATCAAGATCAAATGGCCAAGATTAAATCCATCAAATCCAACATCGCACAACAAAAGCGCAAAAATGAAATCGCAAAATTGACACTGCGATCGAGGTTGATCGTGCAGCCAAGATTTGTTTCGTTGATCGCAAACGAGATCCACACACCGTGATCGAGGATGATCGGACGATCCGAAGTGTTTTCGTTAATCATGATCGAGACGGGTGTGGGAAGCTCGAAGACAATCCAAGCGTCCAGATGAAAGTCGCATTTGGGATCATGAACCGTGTTGCGCTTGAGGAAGATCTAACAGTCCAGATCGAAGAAATTTTTTTGGTTGATTGCGAACTTTTGGCGTGCTCGAGGAAATTCGATGGCTAGGATCAAATGATTCGACTTTAAAAATGAAAATTTTAGAAAAATCACAAAAAATTCAAAAAAAATGAGAAGAAAAAGTTTCTAAAATCTAAAAATTATTTCTAAAATCCAAAAAAACCCAAAAAATACTCATTTTATTCTCAAAATTAGAAAGTATGAAATTAAAGCAAATTAGGGTGTTTTATTCTAAGAAAAACTCAAAACTTTCTATTTTTCTCCCTTTGAAAACCTATATCAACCCCCTAGGCTCTTAATTTCTTCATTCCAAAAATAAGAGTTTAAATTGCCTCTTATGTTCTAAGCCTTCTTCTTGGCACCTCTTCCCATCTTTCCTTCCTCTTAATTGTGTGTGAGACGTTCTTTTCTCGAATTGGAGAATTAAGTTAGGTGATCTTCATTTGCACTAGTACGTGGGGGGAATTGCTACCGAAATTTTGGATGAAAGCGTCACAAGGTGGAAGTGATTTGTAGAACACCCTTCTGTTCTTATTTAAATTCATGGCATGCTCATTGTTTGTGTATTTTTCATTGAATTCAAAGATTTTCAATTTCAGTTCTAGAATTTTAAATGTTTATTTCAGTATTTCAGTTTTGATTCATGTTTGAGCAATCATATCATCCATGCCATGTTAGTATTATGCTTAGGTCGTTAAATTAAAGTATGATGCATGTCTTATGAGTGTTTCATGAATTGACTATGTATATCCTGAATTTTAGTTTGATTTCATATACTGAAGTTTATTTTATGAGATCATTATATGAGAATTAATCTAAGACGATGGAAATAATAACCATGTACGATCATAATGGTCAAGGCGACACTATAGATGCTCTTTTCATATGAGTTAGGTCATATGATTTTCAGACCTAAGTACTTGAGGGTCGTGTACCACTAGTGGGTCACCATGTGTAACGGGTTGATGCCAATTGGGCCCTATTTACTTAGTTATGAGCATCAAGGGATTAAAGGTCCTTTTGGTCTGAGACTGGATTTGAACAAATTTTTGTTTGAAACGCCTAATGATTGTAAGTGTTTGAATTATGATTGGGTTATGAGTTTGAATATGAAAGATGGTTGTTCAAAAAAGATCCACAGGGCTATGTACTCACTCCTTCCTTTTTTAATTTTTAGGAGCATGAAATCTATGGAGCAGTTGAATATAGATAGTTCTTAGAAAGTTTCTACAGTATTATATTTTTTTAGAATTTTTAAGGGCATGTTGCCCAAAGTTTTTATGTTTTTCTATTGAAAAGTATTTTGAAGTCTTTCGCTATAACTATTAGTTCTTTTTGAAGAGTTTAGTACTTTCAATTTCTATTATAAATAAAATAGTTTGAATTTCTTTATCTCTTTTAATTTGCATTGATTTTATTGAAAATTTTGTATTCTTAAATTTTATAGAAAGGCACAAGATATTGAAAAAGAAAAGAACAAGTGTGTGTCATTTGTAATGCAACACTGGCCCGGCCCACCATTTTGTTAAGTCCATTGTCAAGAGAACGATGGCCATGTACAATGCTTAAGGATACGGGGGTTGGAGTGTCACATAGATGGACTTAACTATAGCCAAATATGAGAGAAAGTTCACTAAACTGGATAAACTCTCACCTGAATTGATTAGAGAAGAGAGAATGAAGACCAATAATTTTGCACAAGGTTTCAAGATGGGGATTTGAAAGATTGTAAGCACTCTAAGCTTAAAGACGTATAGCGATGTCTTGAAAAAGGGCTTAACTCTAGAACAAGAGCTCAACTTTGAACAAAGGTTGAGGGAGAAGAATAAGAGGCCCAATAATGAAAAAGATCAAGGGGCTCAGAAGAAAAGCAAGAGTGGTGGGAAGACACAACAAAAACAGGGGCAGAACAAAGATGAGTCAAGGGAGCAAGCAAAGAGACAAGGGCCATGCTACGTGTGTAGGCAGAGATGCTATATAGCCAAAAATTGCATGACTACACCAGCTCAAGTTCCTCAACAACAATGACCCAAGGGAGGAGGTCGAAAAGGTCGTCTTCAGGGTATGCACCTACAACAAAATTCTAGTCAGGGCAAAGCCAGGGTCGTGGTCAAAATCAGGCCAAAATGTTTGCTGTTGAGATTCAGGAAGATCAAGTCTCTACAGTGGAAGGTGCATTCCTATGTCCACACCAATAAGGACCCATAACTTTGAATGTGTCCTCAATGTTGACTCGAGTGCCACAAAATCATTTATTTATGAGAAACTAGCTAATAGGTTATAACTTCTGACAAAAACACTACCCATAACTTTGAATGTGTCCACACCAATAGGGACCACTATTCCCTCAAAAAGAATCTATAGTTGTGACCTAAGATTTGGGGATAAACTCTTAACAATTGATCTACGACCTTTACCTTTCCATTGCAATGATGTAATCTTGGGGATGGATTGGTTAGACTAGTACCAAGCTCTAATAGATTGTCCTAAGAGACGTGTAATACACTGAAAGTCTATAAGATCTCCACGTTACTGGTGAATAGTTAGAGTAAAATAATCAATTAAATAAGAAAATAATAAGACACTTAAAAGTATATAGAATAAGTCCCAATAAACTCAAAATAAATATGAAAATGATATAAATTCAAAAAGCACGAGAAATGGCAAAGAAAAGATGCAAAAGGCCAAAATTCCACTGGTTACCCATGTAAACGAAAGTGATTACTACAATAATCCCTAAGAATCCCAGAAAATAGAAAGAAATGTGTCGGCCTGGTCACCACGGTCAGTGACCATAGTAATTCTTGGGTGATCACGGTAAACACAAAAGAAACCCATAAACGAACAAGTGCGTCCTCCTGGTTACCGCAATCACGGACTGTGGTAATACCGATTACCCTGGTAATGCTTGGGTGACTGCAATAATTCGTGGATTTCTATAAAAATGCAATGTTCACATAGAAACCCTAGATTTGGATATCTTGTTTTGCAACTCACTATTTTCTCTCCTAAACCTTAATTAAGCCTTCCAATCTTGTTTCTTAACATTTCTTTCAAGTTCTAAGGGTGACTTGAGCTCATTCAAACCCTTCTCTACCCATTTTCAAGCTTAGATTCGCCAAAAACAACATCAACAAGGATGGATCCAAGCTAAAGTACGGTTTGAAACTATTTTTGTTAAGGTAAATCACAAACCTCTACTTGAAATCTTATTTTCTTATCATTGTAAATCACTTTCCTTAAATGTATGCTTGTTTTCTCATGAAGCACACGTGATTTGAGGGTTTGTGAGGCCTCACATTAGTGAAGAATGAAGAGAAAATGCATAAGACCCTGAGGTATAAGGATTTTCCTTTATTTGATGTGTGTTTAAGCCTAATGTGTGTGTATTGAAGTGTTAAACACATGTCGTCGATTCTAGCAACCGCGGTAAATTTATCATGTACCCTATCCCTTCTCTTGTTGTTGTACAATTTTGTGTAGACTGTGGAATATATACATGAGGGACACAAATCTATTATTTTAACCATGTTTTGAATGCTTTAAACTCACATTATCTTGGTGTTAAAATCTTAAAGATTAAAGATCAAAACACGTGCGGCAAGGGCAAAAGCACGAGGAAAAGAAATACTAAAATCTGGGGGTGATTTTCATATTCCCTAGCCTTATGTAAACTTTGAATGCAAAACATGTTGTGTGTTTACTTTTAATGACTACCTAGAAGCATGCTAGGGGAAATCTGATTGATCTTGATTGGAATGACTTGATGTGTGTTCACGATGTATGGCTACTTGTGTTATAACATGCATAGATAGAGATTTCATGCATTGATTTCCATGAATGGTCTAACATGTCTGATTAGTTTACTTTGAATGTTACATATGATGACTATGTATGAATTGGAATGTAATGTGCAACTAAAGAAGATTAAATTATGATTTAGAAATTCCACGTACCGGGGCAATGACAGGCATTTGGGTATCATTGCGGATGTCCCTATTGGAACTGACTGTGATAGCTATATGTGTCTTTGGACTGAGAGTCATTGCAGATTTCTCTCCTTAGATTGCGGTCCCAAAAGGTAACCAACCCTCGGGCATTACCCCCAGATTTGCTATCGGACCACACAGTGACACCGAAAGCAGGGTTCTTTGGTCTGCATTACGACAAAATGACAAATAAAGTATTTGAAATGCCCTAATTTAATGAAAGTGTTTGCATGTTTTATATTATGGTTTGTATAATGTTAGTGATGTGTAGCAATGATCCATTGGACTCTTGAGCTCACCCTATTATTTCATTATAGGTGATCACTGATACGCAAGAGCAAACTAGCCATGTGAAGTCGTTATTTTGATAGAGACCTCATGTGAGGTTGTCAGTTTTCTTTTTGGGTTAGTGTTTTATCATTTTGTTGTAAATAATTCGAACTGGGCATGTGCCCTCCAGCTTTTAAACTGTCTTCCTTATAGATTTTGGCATGTATCAAACTTTTCCATAAGCCTTATTTTTTCCTTTCTAAACTGTACTTTTATACTGAATTTGTAAGTATTTCAAATTGTTGCATACATTTTCTTAATGAATCTCATTTTGTTGACAAAAACGTGTATTTGAAAAGATGTTGTGTATTTTAAATTGACTTAGTAACTTATTTGAAAGAAACATTTTGAAGCATGAGATAGATGGAAAGAGATGGAATCCGCTCATGGCCTCCGACTTTCAAAGAACGTCCCGAGCGCAGCGTTTTTGACCAAATTGGCAAGCGTCATCTTCGCTTGTGATCCCAACAACTCATCGCATAGAGATAGAGGAACTGAGAGCCAAGGTATCATAGGACGAGTAACCATAACCCTACCTTTCTAGGGAAACCTATAGAATTAATGGGGATATGCAGAGACTACCAAAGAGTCCAACCTTAGCCATAATGAACTACTTAAGGCAAAAAAATGAGTTTGAGGAACTCTCTAAAGAAGAACCTGTTAAACTAAAACGAATGCAAGACCTAGCAATGGTTAGTGAGCACGAGGATGTGTTCCCAGATGACTTAGCCATATTACCACCTATTGGAGAATTAGAGTTCAAGATTGAACTTCACCCTAGAACTAGCCCTATAGTCACACCTCCTTATAGGATGGCACTAGTAGAACTGATCAAGTTGAAGTCTCAACTCGATGAGCTCCAGGAGAAATGCTTTATCAGGCTGAGTGAGTCACCCTAGGGAGCTCATGTACTGTTCATGAGGAAGAAAGATCGGTCCATAAGACTATGTGTCGACTACCGAAAGCTAAACCAAACAACGGTAAAGAATAAGTACCCCCTAACAAGGCTTGGTAACCTATTGGATAAATTTAGAGGAGCCACTTAGTTCTCCAAGATTAATCTTAGCTCGGGTTATCATTAGTTGAGAATAATGGAGTCTAACATGTACGAGGCAACCTTTAGAACGACATATGGACGCTTTGAGTTTATCGTGATGCCCTTTGGTTTGACCAATGCCCAAGTAGCATTCATGGATTTAATGAATCAAGTGTTTAGACAATACCTTGATAACTTTGTGCTGGCATTCATAGATAACATCCTAATTTCATCTAAGTTAGAAGCTGAACACTTAAAACACTTGGGGATAGTGTTTGAAACCCTCAAAAGGCACCAATTATATGCCAACTTCAGCAAGTGCCAATTTTGGATGAAGATAGTCAAGTTCCCTATTCACGTAGTATTAGCAGAAGCATCTCTGTAGACCCAAAGAAGGTGGAAGTTGTCATAAAATAGAAACAACCTAAGACAGTAACAGAGATAAGGAGCTTCTTAGGCCTGGCTGGATACTACAAAAGGTTCATTCAAGACTTCTCCAATCTAGCAAAACCTATGACCAAGCTAACCAGGAAGGGAGTTAAGTTCAATTGGGATGAGAAGTGTGAACAATCATTCTAAGAATTGAAGAAGAGATTGACTACGATTCCTATCTTAGTCACTCCAACCCATGGTGTCACTTGTGTCCTATATATGAATGCTTCACTTAGTGGACTAGGAGTAGTCTTGATGCAAGAGAAGCAAGTAATCACTTATGCTTTGCAACAATTGAAGGTCCATTAGAAGAATTACCCTACTCATGACCTAGAGTTAGTAGCAATTGTATTTGCCCTGAAGATTTGGAGACGCTACCTTTATGGTAAGAAATTCGATCTGTTTTCAAACCACAAGAGCTTGAAATAAATTTAAACCCAAAAGAAGTTGAACCTCAGGCAACAAAGATGGATGGAGTTCTTGAAAAACTGTGACATCCAACTACACTACCATCCAGGGAAGAACAATTGTGGTAGTCGATGCCTTAAGTAGGAAGTTCAACAAACAGGTAGAAGAGAAAGGCTAGCTATACTAGCTGATTGAAGATTTAGGTTGGGTGTGACTCTAAATGAAAAACAAGGCTACCTCTATACAATGTCTTGCCAACTAGATCTTCTGCATCAGATTAAGGATGAACAAAAGTAATACAAATGGCTCACTAGCTTGATAGAAGGATTTAAAATAGGGTAAGCAAGCTAAGTTCAGGTTAGATGCTAAGAATATCCTAAGGCTCGAGAAGAGGCTCTGTGTACCTCAGAATGGACAGAGTAAACAAACCATTCTAGATAAGGCTCCTCAGACTAAGTATACGATGCATCCAAGTGGAGATAAGATACACCAAACCTCAAAAAGACTTTTTGGGGGAGAGGAATGAAGAGAGACGTGGCTAAGCATGTCTCTAAATACTTAACCTATCAAAAAGTAAAAGTAGAACACCAGAATCTCTTTGTAATGTTACAATCACAAACCTATCAGATCCACAAACCAAGTTAGTAAGCTGGAAGAACTATACGTGAAGGAAATAGTAAGGCTGCTTGGTGTGCCTAAGACAATTGTATCTAACAGAAACTCTTGCTTTAATTTTCAATTCTGGCAGAGTCTACAGAAGGAGTTGGTACTAAGCTCACCATGAGCATTGCTTTTCACCTTCATTAGATGAGCAGTCTGAGAAAGTTATCCAGACCTTAGAGGACATGTTAAGGTCTTGTGTCCTTGACTTTAAGGGAAATTGGAGCAAGTACCTAAACTTAATAAAGTTTGCCTATAGTAATAGTTACCAGACAAGCATTAAGATAGCTCCATTTGAAACTATTTATGGAAAACCTTACAGATCACCAAGCTATTGGGTTGAACTTGAAGATCAAGTACTAATTGGGCAAGACTTTGTAATACCCCAGAATTTTGTCAAATAATTTAAAATAAATAAAATAAGTCAAATAAATTAATTTCAAAGATTTTAAGAAATTTTGGGTGCAAATGGTGGGTTGGCACAT
>JAJIYU010017361.1:0-11701 GCA_030144865.1 Tinospora cordifolia | reverse complement strand
GTCAAGGATATTGATCCCTCAAAGTTGGTTTTTCTTCCTATTAACTTGCAATCCCGTTGATAAGCAAAAAGTCTGAATGATCACATTTGTTGATCTTCCACTTATCTCCTCATTGACCATATTTATTAGCAAATCATCCACATATTGGTTGTGGGTGATCTACACCTTATCTTTCCCCACCTAAAAGCCCTAAAATTTGTAACATTCCACTGTTTTCTCCAGTGTTGTCAAGGCGGTAAGACAGTTTAAGACGTTAAGCCTTCATAAGGCAACGCAGGGCCTAGACGGTGCGTAAAATAATTATTTAAAGGTCCCTGAAAAATTATTTATTTATTTATTAGTCTCTCGCTATATATATATATATATATATATATGTATAAATTATAAAATTATAAATGAATAATATATATTAGATAATATATCATAATAAACTCATGAATCATGATCGTCATAAATTCACATATTTTATAGCATTTCAAAGTCTCAAAAGTCACAAGTCAACAAAAATAAATTACAACTTCAAGTTTATCAATCATCAACAAGAGAAATTTCTTTTAGAGCTTCAATATTAACATCTTCGAAAATATTATCATCATCAAAATCGTCTTTATCAGCATCTTTGTTATATAACTCAACATCTGTGTTAGAATTTGATGAATCAAATAATAGCTCATCTTTATGCCTTGAGCTGCTCCCACCCACATCTCTTTGTTGTCTTGATCTTCTATTATAGTACCTTAATTTTGTGAGAACTAAAGCTTCTTCCACTTGTGTCCATGTCAAATCTTCATCTTCATGAACTAACTCTTCGGCATTTCCAGTTAGCCACTCATTACTGTCATCAATATTATCCAAAAGAATTGGGTCCAACTTTTTCTTATTGTGTCGATTAAACAACTTTTAATTGTAACGCACATATAATAGATCATTCAACTTTTTTTGCTCTAATTTATTCATTTTCTTTGAGTGGATCTAGAAGTCAAAAAAAAAAAAATTACATTACTACAATTTTATGAATATCTATAAAAAGATATAGTAAACCAACAACGTAGACTTAAGCTAAAATATATAACTCACATGATCAAATACACTCCAATTTCTTCCACATCCACTAGCGCTACATGTTAAGGAAATAACTTTCAAAGCCAAATCTTGAAGATGTGGAGTTTAAGATCCAAAAAGCGACCACCATTTAACTACATCACAAAAACATAGAAAGAATAAATACTTTTAATGCACAATTAAAAAATAAACATAACTATATAAAATCAAATGAGACTTGTCAGTTGTTACTTGGTGCCATTGTCGCCCTTTTTCTAATTGCTAAATCTTTACCAAAGTTGCCTTCAACAACTGAATACAACCCCATCTCATCATAAATTTTATCAACAATTTTTGGACTTAGTGGCAACCTCTACACCACTTCATGTAGCCCATTTGAAACCTCTAAATCCCGTTACAAACTATTTGCATAAAAAAATTGAGGATTCAGATAAGATCCAGTAGCATGAAGTGGGTGATGAATCTATAATTTTTTAACAATAAAAAAGACATAAAAATTAGAACTTAGAAATTCAGAATTTGAATGCACCAACTTAATTAATAATCTTACAAAAAGATTATTAAAAAAATCTAGGAGTTTACTCTTGACTGTCTTCTTCCAAAGATTTTTTTTAATTGTTTCTTTAGCTTTGTCTATTGATTCATATATATATATACCATGAGGAGTGCTTTTTCTGCATCAATCGATCTCAAAACCTTTACCAAGGGGCCTAACATTTTCATGGCATAGATAACCTCATTCCAAAAAGAATTTGCAAAGACAATACCACATGCCCTTATTCCATTGGCATCACGAAGCCACTTAGAAACATTTCATTCATCGGAAGTAAACATTTTTTTCAATGCATCTCTTTTCCCATAAAAGCTCTACAAAGTAAGAAATGAGGTGACAAATCTCGTGACTGCAAGCCAGATGATGTCACTATGATGTGCATATGTCATCATCAAATTCAAAACAAACCTATGATTGTATATGAAGCCTGACAAAAAAATAGTCTTTTGAATCACTCCCTTCGCCCTTGAAATTGCACCAATGTCTTCTAACATTAAGACTATGCAATGTGCTGCACAAGGAGTCCAGAACAGATGGCTTCTCTTTTCCATTAACATTCTTCCCGCAACTACATATGTCGCTGCATTATCTGTGATGACTTGAACAACATTTTTTTCACTAACTTGTTGTACATCATCATCCAACAACTTAAAAAGAGTCTTTACAGTCTTCACATATAAGGAAGCATCCATAGATTCTAAGAATATTGTGCCAGAAGCACTGCTGTTAACCAAAAAATTAATCAAGCGCCTACTCTTCCTATCTGATCAACCATCAGACATGATACTACAGCCATATTTTGCCCAAGAATCTTTGATAGGCTTCAACAGCTCATTGATATACGCCAACTCATCCTTCAAGAATGTTACCGTTCATTCATGGTAACTAGGTGGCTTTAAACTAGGTCCAAACTATCCAATAGCTTCAATTATTACCTTGAAGCTCTTTGCTTTCCAAGCATTAAATGCAATTCCCTGTTGATACATCCACCTCATTATATATTGACATACTTTCTTCCTCTCAGACTTTTTTGTCATACTCTCAATTGTTGCTTGTTTTCTTGTATTTCTTCGTAGTGTTTCTTCAAGATCAAGTTGAACCAAATGATCCATTGGGCCCCTTCTTTTCAAGGGCCTTGGTGCATTTCCACTTTGACCATGTAACACCACATTAATCTCATCATTGTCTTCATCATCAAAATCATCTCCTTCCATATGAAAATCTTGTTCTACTTCACAAGAACCTGGTGGACCCAATATATTTTTATAGCTACTTCTTCTTGGATATTTTTACAAGAAGTTGCACTACATTCATCTTTCACTAATTCAGGGCATGTTACGCATGAAATTACATTTCCTCCCACTCTAGCCAAATGTTGCTTCAACCGGTTGATGCCTTGACTCACTTCCTTGTAACAAAAGTTGCATGAGACTTTACTTTTGTTTATTGGATCCTCAAGTTTGCATATTTCCACCCAATATCTTTTGACTTCATAGTTAAACTACAGCTTTCGAATGTCATCTAATATTCTAATCTATACAAATTCATAAAAATTCATTAATGAACAAATTGACATACAAAAAAGACAATTTTAAAAAATATAAATAATTTCAAAAAAAATTATCAAGTAAAAATTAAACAAAGAATGCACTATTACTAGCCAAGCCAATTGTTGCACAAAGACAATCCTTTAGCCAATTGATGAATAGAGAGCAGTAGAAGATTTTGCAATCGAAAGACTATGTGTAAAGAGAAACTGAGAGAGACTGCGAGAGAGAGAGAGAGAGAGAGAGAGAGAGAGAGAGAGAGAGAGAGAGACTGCAAGAGAGAGAGAGAGAGACTGCGAGAGAGAGAAAGAAGACTATAACAAAGAGAGAGACTGCATGAGAGAGACAGAGAGTAGCTCAAACTAAGAGAGAGACTACGAGAAAGAGAGAGTAGCTAAGACTGAGACAGAGGGAGGAGCTGAGACAGAGAGAGTAGCTGAGATTGAGAAAGAGAGAGACGGAGAGTAGCGACTGAGAGAGAGAAAGAGAGAGAGACTACGAGAGAGAGAGAGAGCAGAGGGAGCTAAGAGTAGGGAGGCGGAGAGAAGGGAGAGAGCGGAGAGAAGGGAGAGAGCAAAGAGACGGGGCAAAGAGACGGAAAGAAGGGAGAGAGCTAAGAGAGCTAAGAGAGCCCAATATTCGCAGTGTCACAAAGACACAGTGTCGCAGTGTCGCAGTGTCGTAGGGGCGATCGCCGAAGTCATTTAAGGAGTCGCTAAAGTCGCCGGAGTCGCTGGACAGAGTCGCTAAGTTGTGATCACTGGAGTTGGGTGATTCAATTTGGTCGAATGGTTCGAAAGATCACAGAAGAGACGAAGAAGAGTAATGGTTGAATGATTGGTTAGGGTTGAAAGTAAGAAAATAAATTAATTAATATTAAGTCTTCTATTTTATAACTTATTTGCAGAGACACCTCTATATTTTATTTTCAATTACAAAAGCACCCCTCCCAACACTTAGGCGATGGTCTAGGCGCTGGGAGGGTCTAAGCGACTAGGCGCCACCTAGGCGACAACAACATTGGTTTTCTCTAATATAATATAGAGAGATATGCCACAAGATGATATAGGAAGGGAGATAGTGGACCCCCTTGGCTCAATCCTCTCAACCCCACAATCTTTCCCTGAGGCCTTCCATTCATGAAGCTAGAATAATTTACTAAGGAAAGACGGCCTCTAACCCAGCTCTTCCATTTTTCTCCAAAGCATTTTTATTCAACACAAAATCAATACGTCCCCACCTCATAGAGTCATAAGCTTTGGCAAAATCTATCTTCATAACTAGACCCACTTTTTTCAAAACTCGATAGTCTTCCACAAGTTCATTAGCTATCAACACTGGATCCAAAATTTGTTTGTCCTTTATGAATGCGATCTGATTCTCTTGGACTACGTCTTGAATGCCCATTCTAAGCCTATTAGCCAACATTTCACTATAATTTTATAAAGGCTTGTGACCAAGTTGATTGGTCTAAAATCCTCATCTTTAATTGAGTGGGATTTTTTCAGATGAGACATGTAAGTCTCATTAACCCTCTTATTTATAATAGCATCTTGGTGGAACTCCATACATGTCATAACATGTTCCTTAAGTATATCCCATTTCTTTTGTTAGAAGACCACGGTAAAGACATTTGACCTGAGAGTTTTTTCTCCATCACAGCTGAAAACAGCCTCTGACACCTCTTCCTCTTCAAATTGTCATTCCAACCACTCCTTTTGCTTTAAGGAGATCCTTTTCTAGTTCAACCCATTCTATCTCCCATAGAGTGTTACTTTTCTCCTTAAATAACTTAGTAAAGTACCTAAAAATCAGGTATTGGATGGCCCAGTCAACATCCTCCAGTTTGGATATTGTTACCTTATGTGTGTGTGTGTGTAAATATACACACACATATAGATATATGTGTTTATATATATACACACACACATATACGTTGTGTGTGTGTACATTATATATATTTTGCTCTCCTAATTGTGAGAATTTTGTGGAGGAATCTCTAGTTGACATCCCCTTTTTGGCCCATCTAACTTTGGCTCTTTGGCTAGCCATTCTTTTAATTCTATGATCCATCTTGTATATTTCCCCCACAATTTGTTTCATTGTCTCCATTGTGTTTTTGACATCATTGCCTTCTCCCACCTTCTTGCCCAGTAGCATCAAATCAACACTCAAGGCCTTCCTAATCTCATATTCTTACTATGTCAGCTTTTTGCTCCAATCCCAAATCTTCAACTTGATGCTCCTATGTTTTTGCATCAATTTATAACCCTTCCATCCTTGATGGTTTTCTTCTATCCAGCACTAACCAATCAATCTCCCAACTTTTATATTTTGAAGCCACACGTGTTCAAGGCAAAAAGGGTTTGGATCCCATGGAAGCCTTTGTTTCAAGTAATATTGGTCAGTGATCAGAGACTAGATTTTCCAAACTATAGCTCGTTTGATAACGAAGCAATTTCTCCCAATCATCATTGAAGAGGAACTTGTCAAGCTTCGACATGGCCGAGGGGATTCTTCCATTGGTCCATGTAAACTTTATGTTTGACATGTCAATCGCTTTCAACTTCAGCTCCTGTATGAAATCCTCAAATTCCAGCATTGAGGTAGAGGCATTATGGACATTTAACTTTTCCTTTATACTTCTCACAACATTAAAGTTGCCCCCCAAACACCAAGGCCCTTGCAATATGGAAGAAAGTGTTGCAACTTCATCCCAAAACTCCAATCTTCCTTGCTTGTCACAAGATTCGTAAATAGAAGTAAACCACCATTCCGTCTACTCCTTTCAGTTTGATAGACAAAGATTATTTCATGGGCATTTGGTCCACGACCTCAAACTTTCCTGTATCCCACATAATCGGAATGCCTTCAAAAGTTCTCTCTGTTGGCATCAAGGACCATTTTATAAACCTCTTTCTCTAAATGCTAGCAATGAGGTCTTGATGGATTTGATCTCTTTTGATTTCATAGTCAAGCTAGTCGCACAAATAGTCTTCCTAATGGACTAAATCTTGGACTTCCAACCACAACCTCTAATATTCCAGCTAATGATCTCCATAATTAAATAAAAGATCCAACCTGAACTGACCAATTATCATTTTCAGATCAATTGAACATACATGGAATTGAGGAACTCGTGGATTTTGTCAAAGTTTTCCATATCTGCTCCTCCTTTCTCACTTCAATGGTTCTCAACTCCCTAGCCTCGTCGTTTGCTTCCTTGGTTGCGGTCGTCATGGATAGGAACTCTCTCAAAGAACCTTTGTATATTGCCAGCGATAGTTGGAGAGATGTAACTTTGTGAGTCACTACAATCTTCTTCATGTGAGTGCTCTTGCTGAATAAAAGAAGTGTTATAACTATGTAACTTTGCCTTAGGAGTTGAGTTTCCTTCCATGGTCACCCATCTTTAGCAACTCCCGATTGCTAACTTACCAAGTCTTGAAGTTCTTCTTCAATCATCAATGATTCCATGACTAGATCATCCCCAACGTCTAACTAATCCATAGCACATCTTTTACCTTCCTGGCCTCCTCAAGTGTCCCCATAATCCACCTTCATTTTCTCTTGAGTCTATTTCTCAACCTAGCCCAACTTTTGTCTGTTGGGCCCATCATTGTTGTCCCAATTGCTCCCTTGTCCTCTTTCACATATTTTGACGAAATCTCCTTCATTCCTTCGGCCCCTAAGACCTTCCAGGTCTACAAGTTTCCTACCCCAGGTGTCCTCCTAATCCTCCTCCTATCATTTCTTTGGGTATCAAACACACGTCCTTCAAACTTAAGAGTGGTCACTATCACTCATCACCACTTCCTCGCTGTTTTGTGCTGACATGTTGCAGGCGATCATGTTGTTGGTCTCCTCCTTTTTTATTGTACAGTCTCCTCCATACTCTAGATTGTCACGCATGTCTAATCTGGTTCATTCCTCCCCTTGCGTCCTCGCGGGTCACCGAAAAGGCGAATTTCGACAAGATGATCGAAAGCTTCTTGTCTAAGTTATTCAATCTCCATAGTCCAATCTTGTTCCAATTCCACAAGGAAAGTTCCCAAATGCCTTCCTCGTCATATATTTCAAACTCCTTGTGTAAAAACCCAGAATCATGACCACAAAAGTTCAAAATTGCCATCTCAATAGATCTATTTGATCTAGTGATTTTGGCAATGTCTAATAGGCCTCCACAAACCTCTCCAATCTTCACAATTGTGTAGATGTTCCAATTTCTGCTAACTATGCCATCCGCACCCATCCATTTGTCTCTGCATGCTACCTTTGCTCCTTGTTCCAACATACGGTCCTCCCACTTATCAACGCCGAGTCTATCATGGAAGGATTGATGCTTGCCTTCAAGTAGCATCTTTGCATCTCTTTCGTCATTGCAACACAATAGTCCCCTAGTAGTGTCCAACTTTCTGAGTTGCACCTCCATTTTGAGACTCATGGCTATCTCTTTCTCGATATCCCTCCATTTGATCTTATCGTAGTTCTTGTGATAAGCTACTTCACTGGCTTCTTTCATTCATGCGTCGAGGCTTTGCTAATCATCCATTTTTTTCCTCACGTTCTCCGAGACTACTTCCCACTCTTCTATCTCTTCCCCTTTGATTTTCGTTCTAGCTATTATCTAGCTTCCTTCCTTTGTTCGTCATACGTTTGTTCATCATGGGTTGGTGTACTATCCCTAACCTTCCGTTTCTCCACTTCCTTAATGACCTTGTCCATTGCCTACCAAATATTTCTCCAGGACAAAGCATTTTTCTCATTTGAAATAATGACACTCTAATATCTTCCATCCACCATTTTCTTGATTCTCAGGAATCTTCCTTTTTCGTTCAACATTATCTCCATGATAATGGTATGGCTTCTGTCTAGATATATTGCTTTCCTTGTTCTCCCATCAAGGTTGTTCTATGCTTTTTGAACTTCCTTCTCTATCCACCTCAAGATTTCTATTGACAATGCTAAGCAGTATATATTGTTTCTGGTTACCTCCTACACTATAACCTCGTTGTTGTCCCAAGATGTGCAAATGGAAAAGTATTTGAAGCACGTTTGAAATGATCAAAACATCTAGCTACCATTTGTTGACTACATTAATTTGGATGAGTCCACATAATGAATGCTTTAGCCAGACTTTTCATTGTTTTTCTTCTTTTCCTCCTTTTTGGTTCTTTCCCGACGTTGTGGGCTCACAATATTCCTCCATGGTATCCATGCCTTATTTCTCTATCTTCGTCTCTCCACTAATGCACATTCATTAACCTCTCAACGGACTTACCCCCTACACAATGCTTCCCTCCAATCATTCCTAACCCATTCTCAATTGTCATGATAAGGATGTTGAGCTTGCTCTTCTTGTTCTCCGTGTTGCTCCTCGTTTCTTCTCGATTGTCATACCATTGCCATTTTTTCTACCTTTGATGTAAGTTGAAATTACCATTTTCTAGAAGCTGTTTTAACTTCTCAATCTTTTTGTCTAGTTTATGTGAATTCTTTTCTTGAGTTAAGGCAATTTTCATTTGTTATTCCTTTGAGATTGTCTCATTCAACGTGTTTAGGCTCCCTTACTGATACAAACATCCTCATTCTGAAACACAGCATTCAGTATTCACCATCAACTGCCATCTACTTGTACAAATTAATTATATACTTGTTCTCAAAATCTTAGCCTAAACAGGCATAGGAGAGAGAAAGAGATAGGAGAAGGCAAAATTATTGCGGAAACGCATCAGACCATCCACAAAATGATCATTTGAAAAAGAAAAGTCAATTACTAGGATCTCATCAATGTTCCTTGCAATTATTAGAACTCTGTCGACATCAATATCTCCAAGTTCACTAATAAAGATCATTATTCGCATCTGAAATCCCCAAGACACAAATAAGCACGACAAAAAAGAAAAAAAGAAAAAAGAAAAAAAAAGGTTACCAACAGACTAACTACACCTCCAATTGAACCATACAATGTCAAATTATAGGAAAAAACAAAACCCTAAAAAAGCAACGAAATCTTGCAAAAAAAAAAAAAAAAAAAAGGCTAAACCAAAGAATTGAAGAAGGAAAGCGAAGCGCACCAGAACTTGAACTCAGGAAGCCGACGAACGAAGGGGCGGAACTCGTCAGTGGACCGGGTCGGCAGAGTGGGCCCATCAATGAGGTCTTGAATCTCGGGATCTACCTGAGGCGACAAGAAGGCGATCAGAAGATTCAAGATGTAGATACCGAGGCCGTAGGAGATGATGTAGAAGCCTTGGATGGAGAAAACACGAACAACGTAGACGGCGGCAACGAATACGAATGCAATCCAGCGGCGTAGAATGTGCGGGGTGGACTTGTCCAGGAGGTGTTGGTAGCGCTGCGAAACAGAGAATCCCCAGTTGGAGATGAAAGAGAAGGGAGAAGAAGGCGAGAGATGATCTGCACCGATTCCTGTAGTTGCACCTTCGATACCAACATCTGCAGCTGCTCCTGTTGCTGCTGCTGCTGCTTCCATGATTCCTTCCCTCCTCTTTCGGTCTTTCGCAGTGTGTTGAATTGAATGCCTTCGATGCTTTGTGTGAAAGCGAAGAAGACGGAGGGAGAAGCCGGCCATTTCTAGCAACGGGTTTCCACGTGGCACAGGACGTGCATTGCACGTGACCACACGCGCGCGCGCACATATATATATATATGTGTGTGTGTTTTTAAATATTATAAAAGATGAATTAGTTTTAAAATATCTAACTCACTAAATTGTATTGCATATACTATATTTTTACAAGACACCTATCATATTTTTTTAACGTAAAAAGCATCTTTTGAAAAAATATATTTATTTTAAACGTAGTAAATAAACCATTCTTCTCCCCAAATGCAGTAAGAGGCAGCAGCAAAAACTCAAATCACAAATGCAGTAACAAAAAAAAAAAAAAAAATGAAATAGTGCTCAGCATGTTAGTTTGCCACCAGTGTCACCCGTCCATTGTTGGTGAATATGTTGCAGTGTGCTTCAAAGATGAAGGGATGAATACCACCATTTATTTTATTTTATTTATTTATTTTTTATGTGTCTCTTAAAATGATAATGAGAATAATTAAAAAATAAAAAATTTCTCACTAATTTAATTAATTAATTAATCAAAAACCTACTATTTCAGTCTTTACTTAAATTTCAATTAAATTTATCCAATCATTTTAATTAATTAATTAACTAAATTGGTTAATAAAGAACTAAAATTATTTATAAGCCACTTTTGATGGTCAAGTAAAAATATTTTAATTAAATTCTTATATGTCTACAAAAATTTAAATTGAGTAAATTTTATTTATTTATTTTAAATTGAGTAAATTTTATTTATTTATTATTTATATGTCTCTTAAAATGATAATGAGAATAATTAAAAAAGAAAAAAAATCTCACTAATTTAATTAATTAATTAATCAAAAACCTACTATTTCAGTGTTTACTTAAATTTCAATTAAATTTATCTAATCATTTTGATTAATTAATTAACTAAAATTGTCAATAAAGAACTAAAATTATTTATAAGCCACTTTTGATGGTCGAGTAAAAATATCTTAATTAAATTCTTATATGTCTACAAAAATTTAAATTGGGTAAAATTCATTGAGATTGATAAATTATCCTGTCCTATAAGTAAGTATCGGACTATTTCATATCAAACCGAGAGCATTTGCCTAGTTTGATCAAGTCTTATTTTATTCATATCAAAAACTGACATCATTTTCTAACTAGTGATAAATTATAATTAAAAGCAATAAGAAAAGATTAAAATAAGCAACAATATCCATTATAAGGCCAAAATTAAAATCTTAAAACCTACTCTATTCCGCAACTATTTTAGAAACTCATAATAAAAAAAGGTTTAATATCATAGAAAAAAATATATATAAGAAAAAAGAATTTTAAAAAATAAACTTTCCAAAAAGTGTCTGCATGGATAAACTTTGTCTTCTTTTGTAACAATCCGTATTTTTAGACATTGAGCTTACGAGTTCGATATGTATTTTTATGTATAAATTAATGAATTATAAATAAAAATAAAAATACATGATTTTATGAGTATTGTATAAATTAATGCGTCTATTAAATGGTAATACATGATTTTTAGGAATAGTATTAATTAATAAGTGTATTACTTGAAAAATTATAATAAATAATAAATAAGTAAATAATTATTTAGTAAGAGTTAAGTTGAAAAAAATAAAATGAATGAAAATGATGAATGAAATAAATTAATTACCATAAACATATATATGTGTATGTGTATGTGTGTATGTATGTATGCATATAGATGTGGCACATACATAAAAAAAAAAGATTTAATAAAATGCATAAAATAAAAGTTAAATATGATGTTGATGAGTTTTGTGGATAATTAGATAAATGAATAAATGAATAATAACAAGATAATATGCATGATAGGTAAAGTTAAGAAAGAATAGTCAAAGTTTATCTTGGCTATTAATGAGGAGGGACCCACACCATAGCCATCCAACAAGCAACTATAAATACCTCCCAATATTCATTCTTTGG
>JAJIYU010017360.1:0-11730 GCA_030144865.1 Tinospora cordifolia | reverse complement strand
CTTTGATTGACCAAAGACCATAAAATTAGAATGTGAGCCAAGTTTTATGTAGATATTAAGAAAGTAAGTTGATCACGCAGGATCATACATCAGCGGGACGCGAACGGTCACTAGAGGAGCACCGGGAGCTGAGCATCCTTGTGAGTAGTGTTTTCTAATTTATCACTTAACTTGTTATTCTATAATAAATGAAATGTTCTTACATATTGAAATGCATTTACAATATTTAAATGTGATTTAAATGAAAATGTGCACCAAATATCGAGGTCTGGATGCGGGTTAGGGTATTGAATGTGGTAGAGCATTGAAGACGAGTGGTTGTCGCATCCGAGGGTGTGGTCGGGCTAGGTCTATCAATTGAGGCTCCCATTGATTATTTAGTGACCACCTAGCACAGAGTGCCCTGAGGGGGGTTCTGTGGGCCCATATTGGGGTCGTCACCTAGACACCTAACCGTCGGGTTTCTCTCGCTCGAGTGGATTTATGTGTTTTCTGCACTAAAATTGGTTTCAAAATGGAAGGTGCACAACTGCATAGTGGATTTAGCATTCATTCGCATTATTTTTATTGTGCATTCGTACATTGCTTTTCTAGAATACTTGTTCTAAGTTATAGATTAGGTTACATTACTCACTGAGCCGTTGTGGACAAAATTGGCTCATTACTCTAATATTTGAGGTTCTTCTTCTGTGGATAAGGGGAAGAAAGTGCTCATCGCGTAGAGCGCACCGCGTTTACTTCGGTAGGTTTCTTCACGTGGGTTACTACTTTGAGAGTTAGTATAATGTATAGAAAGTGAGGAAAATATGGTAGATATTTTGAATTAGGCATTCCGCTACTGCTACATTTAGGACAGTATATATATAATTAACTTTTGTATAAAAAAATTACTATACTTATTTGTTCTAGTTGTTTCCGCATTTATTATGATTACTCTAATAGTGTTATATATGGTGTTGTAAAGATGCTTAACAGTGTTTTGGGCAAGCTCAGTTTGGGAATGGGTTTGTCAGAACACTATGCCGGTCGGTTCGTCCTTTTCCCTAGGGAAGGGTCCTGACACTTTTAGTTCATCTTTATTTTGACCTTATTTCTTGCTCTGCAGTGCCTTCCCACCACTCTTATTCTTTTTTTGGGCCTTTGGGTTATCTATTTCATTACTAGGCCTATTATTTTTTCCTCTCAACCTTTGTTCTAAGTTGAGTTCATGCTCTAGAATCCCTATATGTCTTTAGCCTAGAGTCATAATCACTTTTTGAATCTCAATCTTGAGACCTTGAGCAAATTAATTTGCTTTCATTCTTTCTTCTTGGATCAGCTCCTGGAAAGAACTTTTTGGGGAAGACCTCCTTGAACTCTTTCTAGCTCATCTTTTCAACGTCAATGTTTGTTTCAACAAATATTTGTATTATCATGACTCTAGATTCAATTTCTAGGTTTTCGATCTGTTCAGTAGCCTAAAAGTTTTTCTTCTAGGTTCTTTTCATGCATGGGTACAGGATTTGGTCTCAAAGCAAATAAATAGTAAAGCATGCATATCACACAATCATACAATCAAGCTAGCACAGCAAGGGCTTAAGCTTCCACCTAAGCTTTCAGGTTCAAGTGTCTCATACCACTCTACCCCTTTCACTTAGGCTTCCACCCAGAAAAGAGCCACACCTAAATAATTTTGCAAATTGCTCAATAACTAAGGTTCCTGAGCCCACTATACTTCACCTTCCCATTCCAGTGAGCACGAAAAAACCCATTCTACTAGGGTTGTCGATCATTCACCACACATGGTCTATCATTCTCCGAGTCCAGACTTCCTCCATAATCCCGAATTCCTATGCATCCCATACTACATAGAAATCGAAAGATATAGAAGCTTCTCAGTCCAATGTCCTGATCAAACAATTTTCTATTTTCACACAAGTTTCAGTATCTAGTTTATGTCCTAAAGATTTATGCTTTTGATCCACTGTGCCACCCATGGCTACACCATGTTTCTACCTAAGGTTTCGTCTGGTTGACTCACAACTTTTGGCATCTTTTTTGACTTATATTTGATTCCTTGCCATAATTTTCTACCTTCTAATTTTCTTTTATAGAAAGTAAAGTTATTCTTCAACTCAAACTACTCGTACAAGCTGGTGGGACAACCTCCAGATCGGGCGGCGAGATTAAAGTCTGCTTAGTGACTGCGCTTTCTAGGGCATGATGTCACACCCCGACCTCTGGTCCAGACGTCGTGTCTGTCAATCTGAGGCCCTGTCATCGGGTGTCGCACGGCTCCAAGCTCGGCGCGTGGTCCGCCGAGGCCCCGGGCGTGCAACAGTTATCATCATCTATCTTTCTACCTCTATACATGAGGTTTAAATCATTTCTTAATTTCAAATAATCATTTTATTAATGGTTCACTAAGCAATTAGTTTCAAATCGAATTCACCGGATGTTCAAATCACATTTATATTGGAAATCAAGATAATAGTAGCGGAAGCACTTTTCGGATCAAATCTTTCTAAATCATTGAACACTGTTTAGCCATACCATAACTAAAAATCATCAGTTTATCAATCAAAATACACAATGTTCAAGATAGTAAAACAATTCTGTAGATATATGTACAAAAATATTACACATGACCCTCTGGTCCAACATTCAAAATATACATCGTAAAAATTGTACAAAATAGAGAGATAGTTAAACAAAAAATATTACTCTCTCTCTCTACATCCTCCACTCTCCAGTCTACATCCTCACTGAGTGCTGGGCTCATGAGTATTTGTAAAATAAAAATGGGGTGAGCTGGAAAGCCCAGTGGATCTCCCCTACATATCAATGGCATTATACAAACGAGCATACAAAACATACAAACAGTTTCAAATCATTAGGGGCGTTTCAAACACTTAATCAGTTTATCCGTTGCGCTCTAATATCAAGAATTTACCATCTGATATCAGGAATTTACCGAAAGAGTGAACCACCCTCGGTATCTCAATTGTGGTCCTGAACACAATCAGGCACGACATCTTGATAACACAGAAGTCTACCTCTGAGACCACGACTCAAGAAGATATTGAAACCAAGGGAAAAATCCTCATGAATTTCCAAATTCAAGGGTCTCATGCGGCTGCTCGCAATTTGGCCTAGTTGGGGATACCCACGATGACGTCTTGGGACATCCGGAGAACCTCAACACGATGTGCCACCAGTGCTCGTCCATCGCCCCGGTACGTGGAGTTCTTAATAAACCTTTAATGTTCTTTAGTTTCACAATCATAGTTTTCATTCCACACAACATACATACATGCTTATTCAAAATGCTAATCTAAGCAAATAAAACAAACAGACATCAAGCTAATCATAGTATCCTAGTACTAGAAAGCGAGTAGCCAGACATTATGATATCATGTTAATCAATCCACCCAAAGCATACATCCCTAGCATTATACTAAGTACAAGAATTTAAACATGGATCATATTCCGTATCCTACATCCGCATAATACTAAAGAGTGAGGAAGAGATAATCAACCCCACCTGTCGTCGGAATACCACTATATCGTCGCTCCTCGCACAACTGTCCAATACTGTCAATCTGCATCATTAGATGGTAATGATACGTCAATTTGGGCCTTTTAATACACATCTAACTCGACCCTAAGGGTCTGTTATCACTTAGTGCTTTAGAGTGTACCCAAAACACTCCAAAACGACATCCAAGTCCATTGACTGCGCTAAATACGGTGTGGACCACGGTCTACACACAATTTCTCACTAAATAATGGGATTTCACATGTGTACACCATACTTGTGATTACTAATCCAGTTTACCACTTAAATCTAGTGTATTGGACACCCAACCATCATTTAAACACATAAACCAACTAGGGAATGGTTGTTTACATTGTTTATTCACCGAAATCCATTGATCAAGCCTTAAAATCGGGATTCCTTTTCAATGAAATCAATCCCTTCATTTCTACCACCATACAACCATCCTAAATCCATCATACTAGTGTCCAAACACACATACAATTGAAATGAAAAGGGTTTACTACGTTTGGCTTGGTTTTTAGCCACTAAACCCACAACACAAAGTTCATGAACGGATCCTCATCACTTTGATTCACTAACTATTAGTAGCTACTCATGTATGAGATTAAATCTTAAAGGAAACTCAAAGAAAATCAAAGAACTCACCTGTGAATCGCCCTTGTCGCTCCTCTCCAAAACCCCAGATTGTTTTAGTGCAAAATGAGAAAATCAAAGCTTGAAACCTATATATAGCTCGCACACGGACCGCGGTCGGCATCAGACAGACCTCAGTCCTCAGACAGATTTCTCTTCATGGACCTCGGTCTTCACTTTATGGACCTCGGTCATCCTTTTATGGACCGCGGTCACCCATGTGACCTAGTTTCTGTTTTCTGCACTTTTCCACTGATGACCGCGGTCGGTCTGTAAGGACCGCGATCTACAGTGTATTTTTCCTTTTTTCGAGATTTTTCTCACCACGGACCGCGGTCGGCATCAGACGGACCGCGGTCGGCAGTGTGATGCCTTGTTTTTTAACGCTCTTTTTCGCAAGTTTCTAATTATCCGAATGTTCTAATTTATTTTATCTTGATTAAATAACATATAATGATCATTAAAAACAAGTTTCCAATCATTTTTATATTTATTTAAAATTTTCAAAAATTCATATTGACGTGGACGCATTATAAGGCCTAGGGTGATTACACATGATAACCCACCTCCCTTTAAATGTTTAGCTTTAGTCGGAACAAGACTTACCCACTATCAGATCAACTTGTAGTCTTTGTATCTAAACAAAATGTTTTAAAAACATATATTTCCTTTTTGAAAAAAGGTTCTGAAACGTTTTTCAATTTCAAAATAGAAGGTAGGCCATTTAAGATTCATTCCAATTCAAAGTAAAACCCTAATTTGAGTTTCTAATTTTAGTCAAACAGCCACTGATTGACTTTTTAATTCTAGCCAAACAACACATGTTTAGGCTTGACTTCCTATTTCTAGCCCAACATATCGAATAACTAAGCTTTGATACCACATTTGAATCAGAGAAAACTTTCTAATTTTGGCCCAACAACTAATGCCTAGGCTCTAATATCACCTTTTTAACACCCTCAACCCCCTAGAGATAGGTTTAAGCTCAACCACAAGGCAGATTGGGTCCTAGGTTACATTTACAAGTACACGACTTGCATCTCAGTTCCTTTATTCTAACAATTATTGAAATACTCATAAATTCACTTCCATTGAGTTTAATTTTCAACAAGATAATACAAGTGAATAAAGGAACACTTCAAACTCTTTATTTATTCAAAATAAAATAAAGAAATACATTATTCAATTCATACAATCAAAAGAAAAAGTACATAACTCTAAAATTTAAAACAAAGATTCAGCGAAAGTCTTTATTCAAAAATTGGTCAATATGCCCTTACATAGAAACTTTTTAAAAATGGACTTTCTAATTCCTTAGCAAGCTTGATCATGCATTTCAATTTCTTGAAAAATTAAAGGAAGGGGTCAGCACATAGCCCAGTGGATCATTCATTGAATAACTAAGTTACTATTTCAAATCAATAGCACATTCAAATTCAAACACTTTCGTCCATTAAGTGATTCAAGAAACTTTTTTATTGTAGTTGACGTTAAGACTAAAAGGGGTTCTACTCCCTTGATATTCTTAATTTAGATACCCCTCTATAGGGTGGAAAGACGTTTCTTTGTCACTTTTCATTGGATGTCACGTACCAAGTATCCCTTAGTTGTGCCCCACGACTATACACTCCAAACATGTGTTAAGAACACCCATAGCACCCATACGGGTCACTATAACAGTACATGGTTCTTATCTTCAATTTCTTATATTGAAGAATCACAGAATCATAAAAAGAAATTCAAAATGTAAATATCAGAATTTTAAACAACTAAGAAAGTATGTAAACATCACATAGCATGCTTGAAACTTTGACATAAATCCTAAACATGGATTCCAAGCATGACATGCTCTCATGAGTGATTAAAACATAAACACATGCTAAACTAAAGTTCAAATATGATTAAACATACTAAAACTAAAATAAAACATGTTGAAAATCAGTATTTAAACAAGCATGAACATGCTAAAAATTTAAAATAACAAAGTAGAGGTTTAAGAAATTCCTTCCACCTTAATAATAGTTTCTTTGTAGAATCTGGCAGATGTTCCCATTATCTACCACTTTTAGAACTTCAAGATCTTCTAATCATGAACAAAACTACTTCAACAACTCTCTAAAATATTGAAATAAGAACTTGTAACACCCACCGGGACTCTTACCTACGTCGTAGGGCCCACGTCATGGTGTGTCACTCACAAGGTACTGTTCCCCCCCCTGGGATTTTATTTCGCCTCTATGGAGTTTTGAACCCATGACCTAGGGGACAAGTACATTGTTCTTGCAACATCCACTTCCATTGAGCTACTCCCTACGATGTGGGTAAGAGTCCCGGTAGGATTCCCGATGGGTGTTACAATACTAGCTCAATGGTAGCGGATGATGAAAGAAATAAGTACTTGAGCCCCAGGTCTTGGGTTCGATTCTCCGCGGAGGCGAAAGAAAACCCCAGGGGGCAGGGGACAGTACCTTATGAGTGACACGCCATGACGTGGGCCCTACGACGTGGGTAAGAGTTTCGGTAGGATTCCCGGTAGGTGTTACAGAACTCACACAAGAAAGAAAAGAGAGTGAGAAGGAGTGACAAAAAGAAGGCAAGAATAAGCAAAGAGGGAAGTGTCAACTCTTTACTTTGGGATAAGATGAATGTGAGCAAGAGGTGGTATTTCTAGGTATTCATGAGCACAAGGGGGGGCATCTAGGGCAGCTCACCACGATTGGGCATGTTTCCAAACTATAAGGAGATGATTTGCATAAAGAGGGCAAGTGTGCTCATGGTTGACAAGTGGGACCACTAAGGTTTCCAATCTAAGTGTGAGCAAAATCTTTGAACCTTATTTGTTTTCTTTTTGTGTGTGAACACAATTAAAGGTTTAGAATACATTCTAATCTCTTTTGGACGTCCTCTATTAGTAGAGAAACATTCTAATATGTTTTAATTCATAAAATCAAATAAGTTTCAAATATGGGTATACAAAAATAAAGCTTTGGAATGTTTCTTATTTCTCTTTGATTCTCTCCCTTTTAGCTCCACGTGAGTATGAGGCAAGTCTCTATTTTATTATTTTTCTTTCTAGGTGAAGGAACCTTTCTATATCTCTTTAAATCAGCCACTCTCATTAAACTTCTATCTTGGATTTGTCACATGTGTGCCCACACACACACTTATGACACAGTTTACATGTAACCTGAGTATACATGATCGTTTATCTTGGCACATAGAATCATTTTTCATCGTTTGTATAGGTGTGGGCATAGTTGATGATTTATATGGGACATGGGATCCTTTTTCATGGTTTCAAATATTGGACATGTCCCATGGAGCTTAAGGTAGGGTAGGGTGCACATGATCATGGTGTTCCCCCATGTGACTTGAACATGTTAGGGGTGGCCATGACTTTATGGGTTAACAAAACTCAAATAAAAATTAATATCTCCTTATTTATATAGAAATATGATTTATATCCTACAGTTTTGGAATCACATGAACCTAATGCACATTTTAAGGTATGGTTTGGCCCAAGGTGATTTTCCTTCATAAACTTTCCTTATTTAAGACCCACTGAGGTCACTAGGCAAATAAGAATTTAAATCTTGACCAATTGTTCTGATTTTCAAATATGTCATTCATTTTGTTAGTTCATGTCATTTTATTTCATTTTTAGTCATTTTGATCTCCTGAAGTACCCTAAATAACAATTCTTTCTAATTTGGACCCCTAAAGGGCGTTTGGCAAATGAAAACCTTAACCTCGACCAACTGTTCTAATTTTTAGATATGTCATTTATTTTGTTAGTTCATGTTATTCCATTTCGTTTTAGGTCATTTTGGTCCCCTGAATACCCTAAATGATAATTCTTTCTAATTTGGATCCCCTAAAGGGCGTTTGGCAAATGAAAACCTTAACCTTGACCAATTATTCTAATTTTTGGATGTGTTGTCCCATTAGTCGATTTATGTCATCTTACTTCATTTCAACTTGTTTTGGGTCTCTAATGGGCACTATATGAAAGTTTTGGAACCTGCCAAATTTAGCCCCGAAATGCGTCCAGTTTCATTTTGCACCCAATTTCACTGAATTGATCTTAAATTTCATTTAATCAAGTACAAAGTTTTCAGGGTATTACAAAGGCGTACCTACTTTCAACTCAAACTTGTAGTACTATTTATATTATGAAAATCAAGAATAGAACATAATTAATCGATAATATATTGAATGAATTTATTTATTTATTATATTTTGACATTTGATTTTTGATGTAGAAGATTATATTAAATGCAACAATAGAGCATTCTTTCTTAATTAATGACATTATATATAATTCATAGTAAATAACATTATAAATAATCATGCATATGCAAACAAAATGTATTGTTCAAATATTTAATTACACAAATTAAAGTAACCCTTCACACTTTTTCCTTCTATGCTCTTGTATATTTGAAGTTGATCTTGAAGAGTAAGATGATGTTGACAACGTGCTATGAATCTAACTATAACTAATTAAAAATGCAAGAAAATATAAAGAGAAGAAGAAGAAATACTCAATAACATTAGAGAGAAAACAAAATTTCAAGAGAGAATAATTCTCTTTGTTAATAATTTCTATAAGATACAAGACCCCTTTATATAAATTTTTAGAATGGGAAGTTACATCAACTATAATGATAATATTTAAATAATCTCATTAATTTGGACATATGAGATTTAGGGGTTATAAAAAACTAAATTTTTAGGGGTTACAAAAGCATTCAATATAATTATTTATAACAAAAATTATCATAGATTACTAAAAAAATAATATTTTATATGATTTAGTTTGACATCTTGAACTAGTATGAATTTTGAGGTATCGTAGCTCTAATATAGGTGGAAGTGATACCCTATTCTCATATGTAATATCTTAGTTTAGAAGACGTATGTAGATAATGTATGTGATTATATTAAAATGTATTATTAGGTCCATATTAGTGTGCTGTCAATCTATTTTGTACAAATGATTACTTGAACCCTTAGTAGCATGTTAGGGTATATATGAGATGCCATGCAAATTTTTGTTATGTTAACCTATCATGTCTTATCTAATTTTGCCAATGTTTTGTGCATGGTGATTGTTTTACTCTTGAGTATTATCATGTTAACTTTATGTATGTACATTGTGTTGATTGGTTATAATTTCTTGTAATATTTCACTAAATATAGACCAGTAAGATATTAACCATGCACCAATGCAACATATCTTATGTACTTGATCAACATGGACATTGTCCCTAAAAAGGTAAGCTCCATGGTGTCTTTGTATCTGATCACCATGTATAGATCGCTAATTGAGAGAGGTAGAGTTTAGGATCATGAATTGGTATTGTGCCACTCTTGTGGATGATCTCTACATTGTTTTGTTTAGGGTCTACTCGTACGTCGACCCTACCTTAGGAAGTGCTCTAAATAGTTGATGTCTCTATGGAATAGTGTCCTTGAATGTCGATGCTCAGTTTAAAAGGTATCTGTAATATCCCAGAATTTTGTCAAATAATTTAAAATAAATAAAATAAGTTAAGTGAATTAATTTCAAAGACTTTAAGAAATTTTGGGTACAAATTGTGGGTTAGCACATGAAAAATAAAATATATTAGAGATATAATAAAAAAATTAGGCAAATAAGACCTTAATTTGATAATCAAATGAAAATTATAATTTAATAGAATTAATTATGAAATTTAAGGAGTTACTTAAGAAACAAATAGAAATAAAGTATATATACATATTGGCTAATATGTGTATAAATAAGGTGTGTGTTAGCATAATAAATGTTAATATTACATAGAAAAACTTATATAATTGAATAAAAATGTAGTGTACATGTATTTATAAAAAATAAACAAAGCATTATATAAATATTAATTTATAATTACATGAGGTATTATCTGAAAATGAAATATGAAATAAATAAAAATACATGGAAATGAAAAATATAGATTATTTAATTATTGACATTAAAAATATTAAGAAAATAGAAAAATATCAAATAAATGTAATATTAAATAATTAGAAAGGGAAAAATATTAGCAAATCATCAAAATAGAAAGGAATATATAAGAAAATCAAGTTTTTATCAAATAGGAAGTGTCTCATTGGAAAAATTCGGACAATAACATTATTAGAAAGCAATTTGGTAATTAGAAATTGCATCTAACAGTCCAAAACGAATCTGTAAAATCCAACGAATGAGATTGAAGTCCAAAACGGCACTCAGGAGCACCGAATCAATGAGATCCAACAGTCTAGAAATGATCAAGCTGATCTAACGGTTCGAATGAATTCGAGGATCATCGTGCAGCCCAGATCAGTGATCAAGATCGATACGGTACTCGAGGTCTATCCAATGGCACATATCAAAATCACAAGAATCAATCGCGAAAATAAATAACTTGTGGATCATCAGACGATCGGGATTGAAGGAGCAAAACGTTAATCGCGAAATCAGGTCGCACACGGTGGTCGAGGAAATCGAACGACCAGAAATAATCAGGGACGATCGGACGATCAGGATGAGTCTCGTTCATCGCGAAACACGTGTTTCGAGGATGATCCAACCGTCCAGAGCAAACTCGTTAATCAGAGATCGCGAACCAATACCGTGCTCGAGGAAATCGGACGGCCTAGATTGACGAATCTCTATCAATCGAAGATCGAACACTATTCTCGAGGAAAATCTAACGGCTTCAATGCAACCTGCCAGATCGAAGATCTGATATGTCAATCAAGAATGATTCGACGGTCAGGATCGTTTGCTCCGAAAATAATAACCAAAAATCCGAATTAAATCAATAAAAATACTTCAAAAATCCGAAAATTGGTTTCTAAAATTCCAAAATTTTTTAAAAAAATCACTTGCTAATCTCTTGTGCTTGGGGGGCACAAAATCTTGAAGGATTAGCAAGTTTCTTACAATGAGAACACCACAAACTTGCCATTCTATACACTTTTGAAACCTATATACCCCCTTCCCCCCATGCTCACACTTCAACTCATCCTAAGAAACAAGAGTTGAATTGTTATCTTGTTTTCTAAGCCCTCTTCTTGGCTCCCCTTCTCATTTTCTTTTCCTTCTTGTGTGTGAGAAGTTCATTGGGTTGGGAATTGGTTTTGGGTGATTCTCTTGGTGTTTGAACTTTGAGAGCCATTACTTCAACTTTGGGAAGAAAGCAACACAAGGTGGAAGTGACTTCTTAAACACCCTTTTTCTTATTCAAAGTTCTAGCATGTTCATTGTGTGTATGGTTTTAAAATCAAAAGATTTTCAGTTCTAACATTCTAAAATAATTTTCAGTTTTAGATTTGATTCATATTTGAATTTATGCATGTATATTGATCATGTCATGCCTAGTATCATGTTTAGGTTTTATTTCAATATGTGATGCCTGATTGTGAGTGCTCCATGATTAAATTTTCAGTTTGATCATATGCTGAATTTATTTATTTTAGTCTCATGTTCTGAAATTTATTTTATGATTCTAGAATATGTGATTTAACAAAGATAATGGTGATAATAACCA
>JAJIYU010017359.1:0-11700 GCA_030144865.1 Tinospora cordifolia | reverse complement strand
CCCCCCCCAACAAGCTTTTTTAACAGGGCTGGTGGGAGTACATGAATCACATGGGATAAAGAACAAACAGAGAAGAAAACCTTCCCCCCAACAAGCTTTTTTAACAGGGCTGGTGGGAGTACATGAATCACATGGGATAAAGAACAAACAGAGAAGAAAACCTCTACGAACAACCTGCTTCAGTTGATACATGTAATTGAGCAAATGTATGAAAATGATACATAAAATCAACAGGTATAAATAAAACATGCTGCCATGAGCAAATATAGCATGCTTTAAGCAGATATACCACTACAAATAATATGAATAAAAAAGAAGTCAAGCACAAATTAATCAATGATCATGAATTTTGAACAAACAACTGGCAATGCCAAAAAACACATATGAATAAAAAATCATCATCAAGTTGATACCTTAAATCGATACATTCCACGAACTCCACACCCCAAATCAAGGACTAACCCATGTGCACGTATCTGATAGACCTTGCCAACGAGCTTGTCTCCAAGTTTCAGTGACTTTGCACTTGCACCCTTCATTTTATTTTCAGCTTTTGCATAACAATTTACATCATGCTCAGCAGTTGATTGAGAACTAGACGAATATGAAATGTTCTTTTGTGAGGAACGATGGCTACCAGGGGACACAGAACTAAGTCCTTCACCATTTTGTAGAGGTGGAAATTTTTTGGATTTAGGATTTAGTTCTGAACCACTTTCAGTTCTAGAACTTACAGAACTATTTACAAGCTTTTGGTTGGAAGTGTCATTCACATTGCCCAAGCCTTCCTCTTCATCACACTCAGCAGCGCTTCGAATTAGAATTGAAGGTGGCGAGAAAGAGGAGAAACTTTCTTTATTTTCTTCTTTGCTGACACCAGTCTCCCCAGGATGAGATTCCTGGTTTTGCTGGTAGTTAGACATGTTCTCAACTGACGCCCAAATATTAGGTGCTTGCCTTACAGGGGCTTTAGAATCTTCACCATCTGATACTTTTGTTTCAGGACGGGGAGATGTTGCTTTTAGAGACAGTTTAATGTTGCCACGGACATCCTGTCCAATGCACATTAGAGAAAGCCGCTGCCCTATAGATACTACATCAGAAACCCGAGCAACCTGGAGACAGTAAAGTGATGCACAGATATTAAAATTGGTTATAGCCAGTAACCACAGACATTTCAAAGTTCAAAAGTTATTAAGAGTATTAATCCATGCAAAATCATTCTCTACGTAAATGAAAGAGACTATATCGATAGTTACTAGTTACTAGTAATGGCTTCTTTTGATGCCATGAAGGAACACGAAGTATCACTTTTCATGATCATAGAGACAAATTAATCTTTCATCATTAAAAAATAATAAGTTAATATTGAAGCAGTCAACACTACAAAAGACAGGAACTAAAGAAAAAAATGAACAAAAATAAACCACTTGCATTGATCACAAGAAAGTTGAGAGAACTGAAGGAACCATTTCATGAGTTCTATGTACCTGATCATGTGACAACTCAGAGATATGCAGAAGGCCTTGTTGGCCACCATTGAACTCCACAAATGCACCATATTCTTTGATGGATGACACAACACCTTTATAAATCCCTCCAACTTCAATTTCACGACCTATAAGAAACTCCACCTGTTGAAAGAAAAGGAGGGCAAAAAGCATAAAGAAACAATTTAAAGTTCTTATTTGGAGCAGAGAAGAAAAAATCCACAAAACATCATTCCTACATAACCAAATAATGAATGGACAAGGAAAATACAAAAAGTAACAGCAGAATGCTTATTTTGGCTCATTAATACATTTAGAGACAATTCAACAAATATGTAAGGTTTGATAACCAATGGCCCATCTATTCCCATTTAATAGTCAATCATCCAGCTTCAGGATCATCTACTAAATTCACAAGATTAAGAGTTACATCAAGGAATTATTTTATAGATCATCCATATTCTGATCCGTAGTGCTGTCTTAATTCAAAAATTATTCCCAAATTATAGATGCATGGACATCAATTTAAGCTTGTATATCCTCCAGGAAATCTTTGGAAGCAAGTTGTTACGCACATTGGTATCAAGAACTTGTCAACTTCAATAGTAAAAATATCATGACTTCTCAGTCTATAGAAACAAAAAAAAGAGTTGGTAGGAACAAGGGCAATTACCATATCTTGTGCCTTCTCCATGATTGTTTGATTCTTGGCAAGTATGGTCAATGTTCCATCACTCACAGAAACGCGTGCACCTATAATGGTTATATAAAAAATAAATAAAAAAACAAAGATCATAATAAGCATCAAGTACAAGTACTGACAATGTCAATGCATTAAGAAGATATTGGATGCTTAGCCATTAAGAAAATAAGTTTCCAATACCACAAATTTCAAGCAAACAAAACAAGTACAATCTACGGGAAGATTATAAGACAAAATATTCCAGAGTTATCCAACTATAAGCATATACCCAGTTAATTTGATGGTTCCTTGTCCATTGGAAGTCACGTACATTTAACATGCTTCAGAGGAGGTAGCCTAGTTTGTTCATTTCACCACATTGGTGCTCTTTATGTGGCAATAGATAATAATAGCTAAAACATTGGTCATTTACACATTTTGTGTGCTTTTCTGGACAGTTATGGAAGTATTTGATAGCCATTACAGTGAGAAAATTATCCCCACCATGTAATCTCATGGAAGATTTGCTGATGTCTCATATGGTTACAACTACCAAGTCCTAACCATATGAAAGAAGTGGGAATGATTGCTTCATACTTGATCATGTGACATTTATGGTTGGAATGCAATAACTGAATTTCTGAAGACCAGGCTATAGATGAGCATGGCTTATGGGAACAGATCAAATCAACTGCCTGCTCTTGGGTAATTGTAACTAAGTGGATTGTTGAGTTCAAATTGTAATACTGCTTATTGGGTTGAAAAATGCCTTCATTGGAAGTTTCTTGGGCCGCCTCAGTTCCACGATTACATAACTGGTGCGTTTCTTTTTGGATGTATGCTTTCGGTTCTCGTAGGGCATACATAAGCCTGAAGTAAAGTAGGCAGTTAATTGTAAATAAAATTTACCCTTGTTCCTTCTCCAACAACCCCAAAAATAATAATAATAATAATAATAACAACAAAACATAAATAAAACAAAACAAAACCAACTGTATTGAAGTTGCTTTAGTAATGGACATACCTAAGCCTGATGTAAAGTACATGTTTTTTATAAATAAAATTTAACCATGTTTTTTTTTATAATATATATATATATATATATATATATATATATATATATTGAAGTGGCTATAGTCATGGACAAAATCTAAACCAAGTAGCTTTAACAGTGTGTCATTATTTTAATGCTAACACGATTCTTGAATCTAGAAAGTGTTAAAAAAAGGTAATAAGTTTTATTTTATCCACTCAGATGTTGGTGCATCCATTCTCCAGAAAATTCCAACCTGTGTTGCTCAATTAATTAGGACAAAATAGCCTCCCCATCGTAATAAATAGTAGCTCCTTTATTTTCTGCTAATGAAATTTCATTTTTATTGATAGGTTTCCTAGGCCAAAATATTTTGATTGTGGCAAAACCTTTTCGCTAAATGCCTTGGAATAAAAAGGGTATATTCGTTTTGAATAAGATGATATCAACTACAGATTTAAGGCAAGAAGGGTTAACCTAAAAAATAATATTACGGTTAACATATACCTTTAAAATTATAAGAAAAAAATTACAAGATTACAATAAGGTTGATTTAGGGGTGGCAATTCGTAATACGACACGATAATTCAACACGAAGTTAACGGGTTTATATTTAACACAAACAAATTTAGGTTAAAACAAGTCAAACACGATTAGACATGACTAAATGCGAGTCATAAACAAGTTAACCTAATAAACTCAAAAATAACACATTAAACACGATTATAAATAAATTAATAGAAAAATTATAAATAAGTTCATTTAACATTAATGTATTTATTAATTTATTGATAATAGATTTGTTATTATTTTTTAAATATAATTTTTTAAAATATTTTAATTTATTTTTTATATTTTTAAAAAATTTAATAAAAATTAATTGTAAAAAGTTAAATAGGTCATATGCAGGTACACGATTACAAATAACACAATTTGTTTATGATATGACCCATTTATGATGTGACCCCTTTACAATATATATGACACGACCTATTTATCACACATTGCCTCGAATTGCAACAACTAGGTTGATGATGCTTTATGGGTTAGAATGTTAAGCAGTAAAGAAAACATAGCAATAAATTAAATGTGATGAAAAACAGAAATATTATGATGGATATGAAATAAAGCAGGAAATTCTAATATTATGATAGATATTAAATAACACTAGGGGTAAAATTACAAGTATACTCAAACATAAATAAATAAATGGGTAGAAGAAGCCTCCACTGGAAAAAAAAAATGAAAGGAAACCATTAGAAAGGTTTGGCATGTACAATGATAACCATTAGATAGTACCGTTAGAAAGAGTGACATATTGAGTTGCAACAACAACAATAAAGAGGACGATCTAAAATAACATGATAGAGACAATCAAGAAAGATAGAGCTACTAGAAATGTAACTAAAGGCCACTCCTTGATATAGAATGAGTGGAAGAAACATGTCCATGTAGGCAACCCACGTAATTAGGAAAAGAGACCTTGTCAAGTCTACACATGTGAAAGATGGATTTAAACTCAAAACCTCATAGCTTGCTTGTGTCATATCATTCGATTATGGCTCCAAATGCAACAAGTGCATTGATTACCTAAAGCCTTGCTCTCCTATCTTTTGGGAATCATTAGTGATGTAGAAGTAATACAAAATCAGGCCAAAGATATAGGCAACTTCCACCATCACTTATCCAAAGGAAAGAAAATTTTCCCATGATTTTGAAATCTCGGTAATAGATAGGAAGAGCAAATCTAAGTAAACTGATCTAATTTTTCACAATTTTGAAACGTTTATAACTGGAGACAGCAAGTCACAGTAAACCAATCTCAATTTATGCTTGTGGTATTTTGAACCACTACATTTTATCATTAAGAAACTAAATTTGCATCCTCCAGTTAGAGGGTGTGCAAGGGTCAGAAGAGACCAAGCTTCTACCCAAATTTAGTCTAACCTCACCTCACCCTACCGGATGGAAGATTATACCCTCTTGAACCCAAGCCATCAAATTAGACAATAAAAAATCTACTGATCGAGTTATAAGATAGGGTTGTCATGGTAATTATTTATGTTTACCAGGTTAATAAATAATCTTCAATCCTACCAGGTGGAATATTATATCTCTTGAACCCAAGCCATCAAATTAAATAATTAAAAAAAACCACTGATCGAGTTATAAGACAGGGTTGTCGCGGTCATTAATGCCCCCAAATTCAATAATAATAATAAAACCACTGATCAAGTTATAAGACAGGGTTGTCATGGTGATTAATCCCCCAAACACCAACAAAAAAAAAAAGCATACACAAGCTAAACATTCGCCAATAAAATTTAAAGCTAAACTTTTAACTTTCCAGTCTGAGACCAAGGACTTGAGAATTTTGGGTAAGAAACCTCTCCAACATAAAGAAGTCCTGTTTAACTTTGAATGAAGAAATATGGGGAAGAGCATTTCTAACATGGGAGAAGTATCTCCCCTTTACCCTTCCTTCACGCTGTTGTGCTTGAATCCTCTGTGAATTTAAGCATAATCATGATGGGGTCTCCACATGACGACACCACTCATCAATGAGATTTTTACTGTTATTAAGTGAAATATACTATAACATATGTAATTACATTTATAGTATGAAAAGTACAAATATCTAGATTCACAATAGCATCATATGATGTTTAATATAATATCTTATGTGGGTCAAGATGTGGTTGGCTTATAAAATTAAAACCAAATGAAGAGACAACCTTTCATGTTTCTATAGTAAAGACCCATAACCAAATGAGTGGATGGCCAATACCTAACCCACTTGATTTTTATTTTAGTTGCGTTGGCAGGTTCTGTGGGTCTTACTCTGCCTCCAGTGCATAAAGATGTAACAATTTTGCTGTTAATTCAATTATAATCGAAGGAAAAGTATACCTGCATTTATCTCATACAAGCCATGACATACTTAATTTCTCATATAGTGAGTAAAAGGACAGAATTTTTTGCCTCATTTACACACCAATAAGAGGGCTCCCATTTCTTCAACAACTTAATCACAATAATTAGAAGGAAAGCAGAGTTGAATGGTTTGCAAATATGGTCACCAAAATACTTTCTCACAAGTTTGAAGGAATTTTTTTTGCAAGTACATGAATGAGCAAACTGAAGTCGCCACAACAAACAACTGAGAAGAACGTACAACAACTATTAACTCTTTCATAAACAAATTTCTAAATTTAAAAGAAGAAGAAGAAGAAGAAGACAAACAGGCAGACACACATGCTGAATACTAGATCTAAATGAAATCGAACACTTGTTCTTCAAAAAGCTAACAGCAAATACACTAAGAATTTGAGGAATTATTAGAATCATTTACTAAGAAGTTTGGAATGAAAAATGTTGTTCCTAAGCTGATTTTTTTCCACCTCAAGAAAATTTTGAGAAACAGAACTAAAACACTTGATAAAACAACACAACTTCATCTATCAGAAGTCGAATTTTGTCTACATAGTCTACACCTACCAAATTAACATGCATTTCCAAACTCATAGGCTCACCAAGGAAAAAAGAGAAATAGAGTGTGACAAACAAATGGACAGGTATTCCATTGAAAAGAGTGAAAAAAAAATGCTTTTATAAAAGATATGCTTCATAATATCCATATCAAAATCAGTGTGATAAAGTAAATAGGTTTCAAGCAAAATGGCACAATATTTGAAATTCATTCATGTTCTACACCATATGTGAATTAATAAATTGCACGCTTTAGAGATTGTTTTCTCCACTTTTTCTCTTTGAGAAGTATTTGTAAACCATACCTGTTTCTTCTTCGATTTTTCTCTTTTGAGCACCTTGTGGTCCAAGCAAGCGCCGAAGAGAATCATTGCTAAACTTCATGGTCGCTACAGGAAATTATTAAATAATTTCAGTGGAAATAAAGTGTTGAAATATAACTTTTTGGACCCCTTGACAAAATATTAAAAGTGAAAATCACTTGATCAGAAAGAGAAAACAGTAGAAATCAAGATCCACCTAGTCGAGGTGAGTTCCTATCATCTTGTGTACGTGGTGCATTTATCTCTTGTTCCATGCGGTCAAGGATTTGAATGCGTCCCTTAAATGCAGGCTCCAAAGACTCACAGATAATATCTAGTGGAATTCCAGCAGGTTTTATATCCAACTGAATCGCAGTTACTCCTTTTCGTGTTCCTGCAATTTTGAAGTCCATATCCCCCAAATGATCTTCCAAACCCTGCACAAGTTAATTTACAAGTATCATGAATTCAAACTCATACACAATATATTCAAAACAAATAAAACAATGAGAACAGCAATATCCAGAAATGAAAGATGTTTCTCCAGGAAGGTAAACCATTATAATCTTAAAAGGGAGCCCAGTATATGCATACATGGGGACCTAAGAATAATTACCTAGTTGGTCAATAAAAAGAATAGTTTAGAGTAACAACAAAAGAAAGGTTCCTTCTTAAAATAACTATGACATGAAATAAGCAAAAGAAAACATGAAGATACAACCAGCCACTGGCCTATTTCTACCAGTATCTTACCCAACACAAACGACTGATCTCTAGGAAATTCAAAAGGCCACTATCTAGTTCTCATCCTGGCATTTATGAACTTTGCAAATTGAACCAAGATCTTAATTATATAAATAATAATTAGAAACATGCGTCATTGTCTCGGTATGTATGTGTGATCCAATGCTTGTTTATCTGCTTAAGGGCTTTGAAAGTTAAACCAACATTTGAATCATTGAATCAGATAATTCATATGACTTGTATGAATAATGTGTATGTGTAGTCTATACAACTCATGCCTTTCTGGTATGTCATGTACCACCATCCATGAAATCCTAGAATGTGACTTATAACTCTATTAACATGCTATATGATCCATATTTAAGTTCCAAAATGGACCAAGTTATTGACAAGGTTGATCTCGTTGCTAAGGAGATTGTCTTCACAAAAATTTGATCATTTTAAAATTATATAAATAAATTATTGTTCAATTAACAATGAGTGTAGAGAAAATTGATGATAGAAGATGGTATTCTTGTGGAAGAACTCATTCTAACAGAGAAAGGCAAGCTCCTTCTAGAGTTTATATTAACGCAAGTGCATACACCACCCAAAGTTCTAATGACTCACCATATATGTTCTAGGTTGGCATGCCATGTCACCTCTAATTATTCTTGCATAATTACCATTGCTTCAAGGCAACGACTCAAGTTATACAGATAAATGAGCTAACTTACAAGTATATCCGTCAGTATACGGTAGTTCTTAATAACTCCAGTAGATGGATCCACGTCAGTAACAAGACCAACAGAAACACCTGCAACATGTTCTCTCAGCGGAATACCAGCATCCATTAAAGCCATGCTCCCTACAAATAAATGCAACAAAGCTAAATCAGAGAGTGCCAAAGTTATATAGATCATTGACAACAGGAAGAAAAGGCACTGTGAATGGCATTTCAATAAAATGTCATTTTTATTTTTTTATAGTGCCCAAATGCAGCCAACCACAAAGATCCATTCTGTTCTTACTTTTAGAAATGTTCTTTAAATAACTAAAGTACATTTTTTTTTACAAATAGTGCAAATTCTTCAACAGTAGGGATGAAATTCACAGAATTCCTTTTTTCCCCTATTTTTTAAGAGAGGAAAGAAGATAAAATTCTGAATTAGAAACAACAAAACATGCAACAGAGGAGGGAGAGCACCAGATGCATGCAAGCAACCCCCTTCAAAGCAACAAATCACTCCCTTAAAAAAAGAAGTCCAACTACTATTTTCTAAACTCAGAAACACTATAACCTCCTTCAAGACTGGAAGACCCGCGAGCTAGCATCAGCCAGCTTAGAAGCACCCAATACAACGTGAACCTGTGAGAAACATCCTCAAATACCCTAGTATTCTTCACAGACCATACGGAGCAAGCCATGGGAAATAGACCACTCTATCACAATCCTTGAGTCCCCTATTCATCCAAACACCATGCCTAAAAGTAATTAAAAAAAAAACAATGAAACCTATCAGGGTTCCATAGCCACTGTGAAAGAGCTCTTCCCGTGTCTTTCAAATCTTTTAGGAGAACTCACAACCAAAAAGAAGATGCCCAGCCAATTCTCCAGGTAACATAAGGGGAGCAATATGGAGAAAGCATTTGGCTTGAGATCCTTCTCCATAGACCATCAAAGGCACTACTTTTCCTATGGACCAGTAACAAACTAAAATCCTTTTTCTTTGGAAAAAGAAAAAATAACATTAACAAAAATGACGTGTTTACATCCTTAATTTGGGCCATGAATGAGCTTTCCAGATGAAAGAGGCAAAAGGAAACTCATTAAAAGAAGGATCATCAATCAAAACCTCAAACAATGACTTGCAAGAAAAGATCTACATGGGTCAAGACCATAGGATGTGATCAGCTGAGTTGACATAAATTCTAATGTGGTTTTATCAAGATGTGGACTAATTTGAACTTCTTTTGGAAAGTAAATCTCAAGGAAAATTAAACTCCACAAATGAACTTTGAAAGTGTTTCCAAGACGAAAGCATTGACAGAAATTCTAATGTGATCCAACCAATCAAGAATTGGACCAATTTCAATTTCTTCCTGGATGTAAAATCTCAAAGAAAATCAAACTCTGCATATGACCTTCAAAAGCATTTCAAAGAGGAAAGAAGAGAAAGTGATGGGAAGATTCATACAATTAGAAAGATGAACAAAAAGGATAAACGAAATGGCTAAAGGAGACTAACCATACCATATGTCAACCCAAAAAACAAATATATTGGCCATTACTAATTTAGGGAATGATGCGGGCATTAATTAAACTATTGGAATAAAACCTGGCCCCATCCCCTTTTCTCTTCTATACATTGAAAGAGAAACTTGTAGATATATGTTTCAAACAATTAATATTTTCATTGGGACCATCCAATTTCTCTTAAAGTTTGTTGAATCAAATTAAATCAAAATCTTGCTAAATTCAAGAGATGAAAGGGATAAAAAAAAAAAAAAAAAAAAAAGAAGAGAAGAAAAACTAAGTACAGATATAGTAAAACAAACTTAAAAAATACTATTATTATAACAAGAAAATAAGGGGTAACTATAATCAAATGTTAAACTTTTAAGCATTTAACTAAATCATAATAACTTATGTAATTAATTAAAATTTCAAAAGACATTTGTGGTAAAGTTCTCCACGAAAAAAAATTTTGGAACCAGATGCATATAAAGGACATATAAATCAAGTGGCCCCGTATGCACTAACCAAGTAAGGCTGTCAACCGACCTTTTGGTTGATTTGGTATTCAAGCCTAAGCGAACCCCGAAGTCATCAAATCGGTGTTATATTAAACCAAACTGAAACAAACAACTTAGCAACCCGAACCAAATAATTTTCACATTGTTACTGTTACATATCCCCTAAGCAGGAACGATCAATTATCATTTACATTCGCATGCTCTTTTCACAACATAACAGTACATATAATAAAAGGGCCACAATTTAACAAAGCTTATGGAAGTTCAAACAAACTGAAGGGATTCCATTAATAAAAGAAGTTTATGAATGAGTTTAAGAGATATAAAGGAGCTCTTAAGTCTCAATAGAGTTGAAAAACCTCCGCAGACAGTTGCCATGGATGTCGAGCCATCAGAGGCCATGACTTCTGAGTTGACACGGACAGCATATGGAAAATCATCTTCAGGAGGCAAAACAGCAAGCAAAGCTTTCTCGGCAAGAGTGCCTGCCACAATGAAACAAAGCAAGTTTGATGATTTAGAATCGATTTTATGATGAACTCAACATCATCAAACAAAATATGGGACATCAACCTATTAACTCTCAAAAAAAAATAAATAAATAAATAAAATAAAAGCAAAAGCTACAAACATGCTTCTACACTAATTCAGATAAGAAAAACTGAGGTAAAAAGTAAAAGGAAAATTGTAGCAAACAGTGCTGTCAAGGCAGAAAAGTAGAGTTAAGCCTCTATAAGGCAAGGCGGGGCCTAGATGGATCTAAGACGGACTTTAAAGTAATTATTTAGATGCCCCTAAAAAATTATTTATCAATTTATTTTAATATATTTTATATTAGTTTAGGGTTTAAATAAAAACTTTTTTCAAGACTTCAAAAAATAATTACAAACACACCCTATAGTGGCTAGGTGCTTGGAGGCCTAGGCAACGTCTTAACAACACTGGTTAAAAATTTCTAATGGCAATGTCAATCTCAATTCAGAAATGTCATCCATTTTCTCGTTCAAGCTAATATGTTCGTTTTGGTACATTGCAATTTGATCTAATCAATTCTGATCAAACAAGGCAATTTCTGAAACAAATTTATTATCATTGTGTGTAAAGAACTCTGTTGTTCAACATAGGTTAGATATCGCACTAAAGCTTGAAACAGTGGAATTCAATCAAATGAAATACTTAAGCAATAATAACACTACTAGTGTTTGCACATGTTAGTTGCACATG
>JAJIYU010017358.1:0-11706 GCA_030144865.1 Tinospora cordifolia | reverse complement strand
TTTGAGTTTTATTTTATTACAAAGCTAATTGCAAACTTGATTTGAACGTTTTGATAAAACTTTGAATCAAAGAAAGATTGGGCTTTAATTTGCACAAACAAGTTCTTATTCTCTGAGGACGATATCCGGTCTTACTGGTATTACTACTGCGATCCCGTACACTTGCGGGGTTGCTAACAGTAACAATTGATGCAAAATCTTGCCGAGCACAAATATATTGAGTAGCATACATCTAACGAAGGTAGTGGTCGTATTACATCTTTATTTTTTGCACACCACTTTCAATTGACTTGATGTATTCTTTTTCAAGAACTTTGATAATGGATTGAACATGTAAGACAAGTATATACTAATATCTATTGTTCGAGATAGGTGCTATGACATCCACCGATATGACCTTTGCAGTGGCTGATGTGTGCATGAGGGAGGACAAAGAAGAACATGAATTATGAAGGAGCACTTGAGAAGTAAAATGAGTTATTTGGAGAGTGGCTACAAACTACAATTAGAAAGTCTTGCAACGCATAGAGAATTACCATTAATGACTAGCATTGATATTGCTTTTCTGCAAGTGAAGCAATGTGATGAAAACGAAGTAGACTTTTGATAATAATCCCAAGGTTTGGCATTTTATGGATAATTGACATTTTACCCTCTTTCATTAAAAAAAGGGCAAAAAAAACAAAAAAAGGAAAAAAAAAAAGAAAAAGAAAACATTTTGACATCCAATTTTAAACATATTGCATCTTTTTATTATTAATTTGTTTAGTTGCTTTGATGTACAGAAGATTAAAATTGGATTCAACTTCAAAAAGAATAAATATTTATTATATGCTAAAAATTGATTTGTGTACCTTGTCTGTATGATATAATTGAATGAATAGACAAAAATTGAAATTAATAAAAGAAAGAAACAAAAGAAAATTAGTCGTAAGACGGTTTCACAGTAAAAAGTGTCTTAACTTTTCTTATTATATATAGTATGAATATGCTAAAAACAGATTTTTATCTCTCAAATGAAATACAATGACAATAAAGTGAAATGCACCTAGTCAGGGTATAAAAACTAATTTAAAATCCAAGTCAAATCATTTTCACACTTACATAGGGGGTTTGGATCTGGGCATGGTAGACCCTTGTCGTCCATTCTAATAAGTTCTAAAGTGAAAGTTGAAAGAGAATTATGTGAGATTCGTTTTGGTTTGCACAGAAAGATGAAGCTGATACGAGGCCACGGGAAGAATGGCACAAGGTAAGAGTTTAGTGGAAGCGGCAAGGCGCACTATGGAAAAGACCCACATCGGAACGAGGCAGAAAGCGCAAGTGAGAGCCAAGTAATAAATTAATGTTTTTGGAACAAGAGGAAACTTAAAAGGGTCGGTTGGCTAAATCTGCCACGCTCACCCTGGCTCGGTGAGTGCTGTATGGCTATCAAGACATATGGCCGACATAATTTGTGGATCTTTGTGGGGTTGGCTCGGTCGGCCGACCCTCCCAATATTTGTTCAAAAAGGATCTTCGACTGGCCGGCATGCTGGCCGGGTTTTATTGATTTTTCTCCGGCTTCTTTTACGCGGTTAGCACAGAATAAATTTGGGGGAAGAAGTATTGGGCTGGCCAGACCCTTTCCGTTGCACTTTCATAAAATAAAAATTAAAACAGGTTATTCAATTAATTTTATTTTAAAATCCAACTAAGTTATTTGAATCTATGGAGAGATAACGAAACCCTTAAATTTTACAATCAATTCTTCTTCTAAAATTTTTTATATTTTTATAATCTCTTTCGCCAGATAGTTATGAAAAAGTTAAAATTTCATTTTGTGATACCAAAAAGAGGTTACAACAAATTAGGAAGACGAATTATAAGCTCACCGAATTTTTAAATTTCATTCAACATTTCAAAGGATGCTACTTACAAAATTTCTCGAATCTCTTATTTATTATGGTTTAACTTGAAACATCCATTTATTTATAGAAAAATTTGATAATTAACTTACAATCATGGTTGTAATCTATTCTGACCAAAATTTACAAGGTTTGATTAATTAAAAAAAAGTCTTATAAACCGACCAAAAAAAAAAAAAAATGAGGCATGGCTGATGGGTCGCGTGGCTGGGTTATACCACCTAAAATTGATAAATTAACAATACAATTACTAAAACATGAGAAACAAAACTTATTGGTAATTCAAACTAAACAAAGATAAAAATAAATAAATAAAAAACCATAATAATAATATTTTAAAAAATCATAAACTTCAAAAAAAAAAAAAAATCATTGAAAAACTTATGTAAATGATAATATATAATACAAGCACAAAAAGTTTTAAATGCTCACTAGCCTTACGCCCAAAGGGAGTCTTCGTTAAATAAGATAACCCCAGACAGAGTACACAAGGGAGGGGTTGGCCCTATAAATTGTCTACCCATTCTTCTTCCTAATCTTTTTACTCTTCTCATCTTTTTCACAAATGTAAGCGTTGCTCTTAAGCTCCAAAGAAAATCTTCATTTAACAAAAAATAAAAAATAAAAAAAATTCTACACATTTATGTTCCAAGTGTGGGGTACCTTCTAAACTTTTATTTTTAATTTTTTTTTTTCAATTTTGATTTCATTCCTTGGATTTCATTTAGTTTCTTTTGGAATAATTTAGTCTTCTATACTTTGCGTTACTAATTTCTAAAACAAGTTATTTTCATGTTCCAGATTTAGCATTGAATTTTACTGTGAGAAGCTTTAATTAGCAGTTGAACCAACTAGTTCTATAATTTTAAGTTTATTTCAAATTAATTGTCCTTTTAAAAAAATATAATTTTCCTTTTGAAAATATAAAAAATTTTCTAGTTATGTGAAATAAATACACATACTCATTAATTTGTTTATTGTATGATATTTGATTATGTTGTAAATAATATGATAGTTTTGTATAATAATATAATGTACACATATATTTTGTTCATAACTTTATATTTTGGATTACTTTTATAAAATCAATTATATCAAGCAGGTTCTTTTTAAATTTTTTTTAAATAGACATTTTTTAGGACTTACAAATTTAGAACCTGAAAACTTCCATCATATGGATTTTACTCTAATAAATTAATTTTTAATATACCCTTTGTTTAGTTATAATATAGTTTTAGTGTTATCAAATTTAACCTAGACTAATTTGATGAATTGATTAATTCTTATGCACTTGCATAATTAGAAAAATACTATCCATCCTACAACTAGATGCAACTCCCCTATAAAAATTTTATGTTGATGATTTAAATAACCACTAGTTAGTTTATATATAATAATTGCAGAATATATATAACTTTCTCAGAAAGATAAATGAAACACATCCAACTCTGCATATGTTATTGTTTATACTTTTTAAGCTTACATCAATAGCTTTGCTACTTGTGGAGTGCCTGTTTAACAATGTCCAACGTGAGAAACCATCTTTTATGTTTGTCCCACACGGGTTACAAGCACAAAGAGTAGCCACTTCTGCTGTATAAATAATTTTCTACGTAAAGATCAACTAGTGGTAGTTCGAGATAATTTCCTATTAACTTGCTAGGGCTAATTGGTACATTTTAACTTGACCAATCTGACCTCTTTTCAAGATTGGTTGGCTTAGATGCTTAATGTGACACTCACTATAGAAACTCTTATATAGTTTGACACTCACTATAGAAACTGTTATCTTATATAGTTTAAGAGTATTAAGGTCACTAAAGAGAATTTTTTACATTGGTTATTGATTTCAGCAGCTTTTTTCTTCTGCCCCAATTTTCTCTTTTGTCTAATTTATCTATCATCAACACACCTTCATCTTCCTAAGTAGTTAAAATAACATAGTGTTTATTTCAATAATTGTGAAAATTGTTATTAAGGAGGTGAAGATTGTTGAGCTTCTTGATAACTTTGATTACGATCGCTTTGACTTTTGAATGAGTTTTTTGTCTCCTACTCCCTTTCTTACAAGTGCAAGTCTATAAAAAATGTTAACTTAGCGGGTGATTGTTTGAATTTTTCCCCTTCTCCCCTTCTTACTAGTGGAGTTCCATAGAAAATGTTACTTATCAGCTGATTGTTTAACTCTAGTATAAAACAATAGTGAAATGGACTTTTGACTTGTAATGGATAGAGGCCTTGTTAGTTGCGTTCTTGTAAGTTAAACCTTTTCTTTTCTTTTGATGCCAAGTTATGAAAGTCCTTTCCATCCTTCACCAATCAACAACATTGTCCCTTCCATAGGTAATTCCATATTTTTTTTCTTACATTAAGGACATTCATCTAGAGGTACTATGTCAAAAGTAACATGACATTCATCTAGAGGTACTATGTCAAAAGTTGTTTAATCTTTGAACTTTTTGTTAATTGCAAAACTCAATATGCGCTAGAAGCTTTTCCATAAAAATAGCCAAAAGAAATATTAATTACACTTGCTCTAACTTATACATTGTAAGTGGTATACTATTCAAATTACCATCAAGCCAAGATAAGACTGTCCTCACTCATTATGAAGTCCTTACGAAGGATTTTAGTTACACTTGCCCCAATTTACAAATCTTAAGAGGTATACTAGTCAATTTACCACTAAGCCAACCTAAAACTATCTAAATGTTGTGAAAAACAATTCAAAAATTTGATTTTCAAAGTTTATTAAATTTGATTTTTTTTGCACACTTTTCAAAGTCAACTCATTTTGCAAAATAATAAAAGCGACCTTTCAAGTTTGCAAGACACATGTCATGCAAGTTTAACTTGTATATATGTTCGATACCAAGCAACATAAGACTATCCTCATTCATTGTGAAGTCTTTAAGGGTGTTTTTGATTAAACTTGCCCCAGCTATACATTGTAAATGGTACACTAGTCAACTTATTGCCAAGCTGACCTAAAACTATATTACTGACATGAAAATGAATTTAAAACTTTGATTTTCAAATTATATTAAATTTGGTTTCTTTGGACACTTATTCAAAGTCAATTTGTTTTGCAAAATAATAAGAACTGCCGCCAAGTTTGCAAAACACATGTGATGCAAGTTTAACTTGTAAATATGTACAATATAAAACAAAATAAGGTACACAAAGATTAGCCAAGATCTCCTTGAAACTCAAATCAGACAAGGATTTGTATGTATACACATCAACGTTATCACTTACAACAAGTTGTCTTCAATCGTTTGCTTCCTCTCACCAGCAGCCTCTCTTCAAACACCATTATTAAACCTTCAAACCATAGGAAAAACCCAAAGAGAAAAAAACCTCAGAAAAGCCAAATCATTGGTGCACACAGCCTTATAAAACATAATAATAAAAAAACATATGTTTTAGATGATGTTTTTTGGAGAAGCGAAGGAAGGATCAACATGACTTAGGTACATTTTTGAAGTGCATTTCTTCCTTCTTTTTTTTTTTTTTTTTTAAAGATCTATTCTAGAAACTTGGCTTAAGTGTTGGGAGTTCACTAATCATGTTTGTTTGCATAGAGAAATCAAAATTAGGATTTTCTCACTTATTGTTAGCATTATGGAGAAGAATGAGGAAGTAAGTTGCCAAAGGAAGATATAATCCCCTTTTTCTCAATAAAAAATAAATCTATATTAGTAGAAAATCATGGAGGGGCATTTACTAATGGTAATCTTTCATAGGGTTAAATGGCCATGCAAAAACAACCTTGGTCTACCCATAACTGCATAAGTTTGCCTAGTTTGGTGACTAGGCCATAAAGAGATTTAGGGCATGACCAAAGCTCTAAAATAAACCCTGAACTAGCACCTTAGAAGTCATAAAACTTTCTGGTTCAAACCTTGTCAAATACACTAAGTGTTCCATAATAGAAAATCATGCAAATGGAATGTTTCAATGCACATATCACACGGAAAAGGGCATACAACCGTAATCCATGCGTGATGGCCAAAATTCCCATCTTTTGGGGTAAAAAAGGTCTAAACCATCAAGAAATCAAATTCATATCTTGTTGGAACATGGCCACACAAGGTGAGCCTAAAGAGATTAGAGTCGTTTGTGCACAAAGTGTTCAATTTAATAGACAAATTAGGCACAAAATAAATCCCAAGACCTTGTTGTTATGACATGATTAAATAAACCATTAAAATATACCTAAATTAGTGTGGGAGTACATTAAGTCGTCCATGGGCAAAACCCTAGAAAGCTTCTTCACAAAGGATGCACAAAATTGTATGATTTCATGCACATATAGGAGCAAAACATGCATTGTTTTACACGAAAATCAGCAAGCATTAGCCACTGTTCTAAGGTTAGTTTTTTGAGTTGAAGTAAAGAAAAACCTAAAGAAAATCTCACAAAAGGGTATAAGTTCCCAACAATTCTAAGCCCAAATGTATCAAAAACGTGTGCAAACCAATGGTTTCAACATAAGATACAAGGTCCAAAATATCTCTAAAACAACCCCTAGGCTATGGGATGAGTGGCCCAGAGGACTCGTGAAAAACAAGTCTCAACTAGTGTACAAGGTCTTCTAGGTTTCAAATAGGTTTTGGGACTTTGAGAAATTAAAATAACAGTTGATGTTATCCTTTTGATCTAGCAAATAACTCATAAGTCTGGTCTATAAGAATCCTTAGACACACCTTAGGTCACGTAACCCTAATAAGGTGACTAATATGACTTAGTTAGACCCGCGATATCATAACTAATAATATATTTAAATCAAACATCATAATAACTAAATTGTTTATTTGTCTTCCTCAAAATACATGAAAAACTATCTTTAGGGGTTCTTTGGGATACCCATCAAATGGAAATGAAATTCAAATTCAATACATTTTATTAATTAGATCTAGATTTGTCAAGACCCCTTGCCAACCCCATGGGTGGCTCGCCCAGCACCGTAATCCAACAAGTCGTTTTCACACCTCGACTTGTTGAGTTACAGTTAAGCCTTTTTCATTCAATACCAAATTCAAGTAAGAAGATTAATTTATTCAACAAATAAAGTAATACAAGTGTTGTTGGAAGTATAATACTAGATGGTTACATTAGAGTTATCAACAAGGTAGGTTCTTATACAAAATGACCTATTGTACACTGTGAAAGTACAATAAAAATAGAAAATATAATAAAAGTTAAAGTAACTAATAATCGACAACCCCTTTTCCTTTGTCAAGACTTGACGTTCCTGAAAAATAGAGTAAGTAGTGAGCCTAGTACAATGTGACTCACTGAGTAATAGCCCACATTAACAATATATGTCCAAAATATATATGCATACATATGCCAGAATGTCAATTACCAGTTCAGCAGTATAATGGTTGTTGACATCATTGCAAGTGTACATGATTGCAATAGTAATACACAGTGAAATATCAGATATTGTCTCTAGGAACTTTTTGTGGTTAAAATCTTAAATCTCAATTTACTCTCAGTTTTAACTTTATTAAGGCTTAAAAATGAGGCTTAAATATTTTATTAAAAATTTAAAAGGAAAATAAACAATTGCTGATTTGAAAACTATATTCATTAGGATTCTAGGATAGTAAAATATCATGCATTCACCTTTAATTTTTATTTCAATTAATCTATTCTGTTATTGTAAGTTATAACACTAGGAATCAAAACCCTTTCCCGAGGCACCTTGATCCTATCAGTTAAATTGCCTAACATCCTCTCCTGAGGCATACAGTCAATAAACTAATGCATTAAACATAGCAATCAAGTGCAACCTCCTATAGAATTAACAACATCCCAGTCAATTGATTCATATAAGTCTATACTATGATTTTTCAATTAGTAAGCGTCTTTCCAGAATTAGTTCAATAATTTGAGATTAATTTATAAGTGTCTAATTAATAAAAAATATTAAGAACACAGAATATAAAACAAACCCTCAAAAATAGATTAATCAAAATAAAGATCAAAGGCTCCTACAATCTAAATTACATCCTACAAATTAAAAGATTTAGCCAGACATAGCAACTAGTTCACAACACAAAGAATTAAACAAATAAAAGATCATACTATACAAATGTGATCTTATTCTTCGTCCTCTCCCTTGTTCCTGTTTCTCTTGTGTTCTCTGGCCATCACGCTCTAATTGAAGTAAAATCTAAATAATGACTACTAATATTCTATTCATACCCTCTGTTAGTTGCATAGCAAACTAACATTAGAATAGGTAAAATGTTGCAATTTATAAGAAATAAGGGAGAATAGAAGTAAAGAATTGCATAATTAGCAATAGTTGCATGTAGTTAGAGATTTGCATTGTTTAATAACTTTTAAGCCTTGTTTTTAGAGTTTTGATATTCTTTTATGAGAAAATGATGTTTGGGAAAGGAATTGAGTGTATTGCAGGATACAGGTTGAAGCACAGAGGAAGAATGCATCAGAAGAAGGCAAATAAGAGAAGGAATCATGAGAAAGTACCAGTAGACTGCGGTCCAAGAACTGAAGGCCGCAGTAACAAAAGAAGGATCGAACTAGTATATAATGCACTGGTGACCGCGATCCATAAACTGGTGATCGTGGTCACCAGAACGTTTTTGCACAGAAACAGGACAGACCACGGTGGGCAGAACATGGAGAGTTTTTGGGTTTTGACATAGAAATCATTGACTGCGGTCACTCGAATGATTAGCGAGATTTTCGTATTTTTTAGGTTTTTTAGTGCGGGACTATAAATAGAAAAGGGTAATTAGTGTCAAAGGAGACCTAATACTGAAAGAAATCACTGTGACGGTTGTGAGGGTATGAAAAACTAGATTTCCATTGTGGATTGAAGATTATTTAAGAGTTTTGAGTATATTTTACTTATTTGAATTTAATTTCATGTTTTCCTTTGAATTCATATCTAGCTAATCAACTTTATTGTCTGGGATGTGATGTTCAATGCATAGTTTGTGATATCTAATTGTCGTTATTGAGTTACAGACTTTATTCTTTATTGTGTAGACTTACTGCCTTACGTTTACTGGCTATAGATGTATTGAACTCAACACTTTGGTCTATCTCAAAAGAGAAGCCTAAAGGGTGGATGTCACAATTTGGACTTAGACCGGTTGATTTATTGGGAGATTATTGACCAATTTAGGAAGTTGCACAGGGATTGTTGAACATAACACGTAGGTTGTTAAGTGAACACCTTGGAAGAGGGTTTGACAAAACAAATCTAGTGAATGTTGAAATACCTTGGGAAAGGATTTTAACTATTGATGCAATAACTCATGGATTAAGTAATTCATAATTACAACGAAGGATTGCAAACTATGCAGCGGCATTCACTATCCCAGACATGTCTATACATTGATATCTTAACATTAACTATTACTTTTATTTAAAACAGTCTCTAGTTTTCAACTTAATTCAATTACATCCAGTATAGTCTTGATAAAACTTTGATCAATAGTAAATTTGGGATTTGAAATCACAAATCAACCCTTTTTCCCTAAGGACGATACCCGGTCTTACCTGTTGTTACTACTGTGATCCCGTACACTTGCGGGGTTGCTAACAAGTTTTTGGCGCCATTGCCGGGGAAATACAGTGTTTAGTGTTTTTAAAACTAGTTGAATTTGGTTTGGTCCTAGTCAAGACAATATTTAATTTTATTGTTACTTGTTAATTGATTTTTCTAATCATTAGTAAAGAACACATTGAATACACTTGATCTATTTGCGTTTTTTGTGTTTCAGGCTTGCATGAGTAGCACATCCTTTGCTGAGGAAGGTCCTGAATTGTCCAAAACTCTAAGGCAGATTCAGATTGAATTCGAGGGACGTGTATCAAACCTGGCTAAAAGCAGTAGTTTGGGTGTTGGTAATAATGGGGAGGCACCATTACGGGACTTCTTCAAACCTGTCTTAAACAACAACTACTCAGGCATAGCAAGGACACCAATAAATGCAAACACTTTTGAGTTGAAACCGTCCTTGATCACCATGGTGCAGCAACAACAGTTTGGAGGCTCAGTTGTGTAGGATCCAATGGTACATCTAAACTCCTTCATGGAAATATGTGATACTGTCAAAATACATTGAGTAATTGAAGATTAGCTTAGGCTACGACTGTTTCCCTTCTCCTTAAGGGATAAAGCAAAAAGCTGATTGCAAACCTTGCTTCCAGGAAGTATTACAACTTGGGAAGAAATGGGCCAGAAGTTTCTGCAAAAGTATTTCACACCAGCCAAAGTACATTAGCTGCGAGGGGAGATTAGTTCTTTCAAATAATCTGATTTTGAATCTTTGTATGAGGCTTGAGAGAGATTTAAAGACCTACTAAGGCGCTGCCCGCAACATGGATATCTACCTTGGCTTCAAATTCAGATGTTTTATAGTGGACTTACACCGCCCACAAGGGCCTTGGTAGATTCAGCAGCTGAAGGATCTTTGATGGTGAAATCAACCACAGAAGCAACTCAACTGATTGAAGACATGGTGCTAATGCTTATGGACATGGTACAGAAAAAAGTACAGCAAAAAGAGTGGGAATTCATGAAGTTGATGAGATTAGTGCTTTGCATGCCCAAATTGTAGCGATGACCCATCGATTGAATTTGGTGGAAGAAAAGAGTAGTGGAGCACAACTTCAGCAACATCAACAAGTGCAGTCAATTGCTAAAGCGAGTAAGTCATCTTATCATGAAGAAGCTTCAATCGAACAGATGAATGCAATGAACAAATTCAGCGGGTATCAAGCACCAGCTGCGGGGTATATGTCCCAAAGTACTATTTTCTGGGCGTGAGGAACCATGAGAATTTCTCATATGCAAATAACATAAATGCTCAAATGCCACCAGGATTCGTCAATTAATAGCCCTTGCAAGATAAAAAGCCATCTTTGGAGGATAAACTTGATGAAATGATGAATATGCATTCAAGATTCTTCAAAGAGTTGACTAGAAGGGTTGATAAAAATGACACAAGAGTTTCCAGAATTGAAATCCAAGTGGGAAACATTAATGCCACTGTTAAAAATCTGGAAACACAAGTGGGGCAATTGGCACAAATAGTGTCAAACTAGCAGCGGAGCTCTTTCTCAAGTGATACTCAAGTAAATCCAAAGGAGAGCTGCAAGGTGGTGACTACTAGGAGCGACAAAGAGGTAGTAGGTCCACCAAATCCAAGTATACTACCTATTGAAGCTGACGGAGCTGTTAGCAATGAGATGGATGTGAAGAAGTCATCCATAGGTCAACATGAAGAACCTGCATCATCAAAAGGGAAGGTCAAGGAAAGAGTAAATCAAGAAAGCAACATTTCTTAAATTCCCCCTTTACCATATCCTCAAAGGTTTCAGAAAAAGAAGATGGATGAACAATTTGCCAAATTTTTGGAGATGTTTAAGAAAGTCCATATAAACATTCCATTTGCTGAAGCTTTGCAACAAATGCCCAATTATGCAAAGTTTATGAAGGAGATCATGTCCAAGAAGAGGAAGCTAGAGGATTTTGAAACAGTCAAGCTCATCGAAGAATGTAGTGCCATCCTACAGAAGAAGCTTCCTCAAAAGTTGAAAGATCCAGGTAGTTTCACTATACCATGCAATATTGGGTTTGAAATTTTTGAGAAGGCACTATGTGATCTCGGAGCAAGCAAAAATCTGCCTTTGGTGATATGCAAAAGGTTGGGAATGACAGAAATCAAGCCAACAACCATCACTCTTCAACTAGCTGATAGGTCTTTAACATATCCAAAAGGAGTGGTTGAGGATGTGTTGGTCAAGG
>JAJIYU010017357.1:0-11709 GCA_030144865.1 Tinospora cordifolia | reverse complement strand
AATTTCAGCTCAATCCATAGAGGTTTTCCTATCTAATTTAATCTCAGAATTTTCAGTTGAATCACAGGGACTTCTGGGTGCACACTTCCTGGCAGTAAATTTTCCAAATTTTCGGTGATCAATCAAACCCTTGGATTTGTGTAAAAATTTCCAAATTTAATCTATCTTGTCTAAGATTTCATTAGAATTTTATTTCGTGATTTTTGAACATCACTTACTAGTGTTTCTGGGTATAATAACAGAGATTATAAGAATCCCGTATATCCTGTGACAAACAGTCACTTAGTGAGTTAATTGACCTACTTCCCTAATTTAAATGGCTTGAAATTTGGTATACATATTATAGAAACATCCAGGGACCTCTCCACTAAATTCCAGCTCAAATTTCCTTCATTTGTTCAGTCAAATAGTTCCCTACGTTTCTATTCATGTAACAGATTATTGCATTGTTTAATCCCCTATGGTTTTTTTGAGTACTTATCTATCCTAGGTCCCAATACTAATCCGAGGCCATTCCTTGCTATTTTTGCAAGAGTTTAGTCTCTAAAATCCTGACTAATTATGCCTTAGTCAAAACAGCAAGCAACCATAATCACTTTGACTCTTAAATCCAATTCCAAAACATAGTATGCATAAGGGTGTTCTGAAATTTTTTCTAAGTCCACAATACTTAACTAGCAAGGCATTTTTTCAAGTATATAACATCTAAACTACAGAGGCTATGTGTTAGCTCTTTATACCTCTCTGTAGCCTCTACTATGAGGCTTAAAACGCCTCTGGTTTCAACCCAAACAGATGTCTACAAGTTCTCCAAACACAACCTCAATTTGGTCTTACTACTTGCTCTCTGCAAAAACTATCAAAACAGTTAGCCAGACAGTCAATTTTATAGCCTTATAAAATAGGTTGGGAGTTTTACTTTTTGATTTCCACTACTTGGATATGGAAGTACTCGAAATAAGGAAGAAAAAGAGGGGTTTTACCTCCAAAACAGACTTAGAATGGTCTAGGAATCAGAGCTCCAAAGTGGCTTCAAGACAAACTCTTCTAGTTTTCTGGGTTTGAACTCTGTGGACAGCACATTTTCTCTATGATTTCCATTTCAGATGGCTTCAAGATTGGGCAAACCACTTGTGGGACTTCGTAGATGGTGGTATCAGCTTCAAAACAAGCTATAGATCACTAGATTTGGATGAGAAACGAAAAAGATTCAAGGTCTGGAAGGTGGGAGCAAGAGCTGGAAGTTTGGACTTAAGCAAAAATCTAGATTTTTGTTGCATGAGAAGCTGCTTGCATGACAAGAGAATAGGGCACGTGGCCACCCATGTGGCTTTCAAATCCTCATGTTGAATGCCCAGTTGGCACTTGCTATTGATTGGCTCAAAACCAGGGATCATCAAACCATAGATTCCCATGGTTTTTGACTAAAAAATAACTCAAAAAACGCAGAAAATCGCCTAAGAAAATGCCCCAAAATCGTAAGAGAAGAAAGAAGAAGGCGCCTGGGCCGCCAGGCGTCTCGAGCCGATCCAGGCGCCAAGCTCAGGCGCTAAACACGCCTAGGCTCGACCTTCGTGGGCCGAGTTCGCGCGAGCCAGAGGCCCACGCCTCTGCAACTGGGTTGGGCCGAATTCAGTCCGCACCGGCCATTTGGCCGGCCCATGCGCCGATTTTTTATTTTTTTATTTTTTATTTCTTTTCCCCCCTTATACATATATATATATATATATATATATATATATATATATGTATCAATCTTTTTTCATTTTTTTTCTAAAATTACTAAAATTGCTAATAATTCATTTTCCATCAATTTCTTCAATTATACACTAGTTTCCATTATTTATACAATTGTTTTCTCAAAAAATTGAATAATCACCCAAAGATTCCATTAATTACCCTAAAAATTCCATAATTATTCCGAAAATTCAACAATCAATCCCAAAAATCATTTCTCTCCAGAAATTATGTTTTCCTCAAAGTTTCATGAATTTTCTCACCAAAATTGCCTTTTTTGTCCCATTATTCTCCAATAAATAAAATAAAATTGAGAAAAATTGAGGTAAATCCTTGTATTTCCATTAAAAATTTCAGAAAATACATATATCGAACTTGAAAATTTTGCACACTAAAACATGGGTCATCACAGTCTCCCCTCCTTAGAAGAAATTTCGTCCTCGAAATTTATAGTAATACAGATAATACAAGTCAAGGAGAAACACGCATCAAGTCAGGGTAGTGACGGATCATGAAATCCTCACTCTCCCATGTGTCCTGCTCAGCACCATGGAATTGCCAACGCACTTGTACCATCGGTATCTCCTTGTTGCGCAACTTCTTCACAACTCGATCTATGATGGCCACAGGCATCTCATCAAATGTACAGTCCTCCCACAGCTCAATATGTTTCAAATCAATGATATGCGAGGGATCGAGGTGATATTTCCTCAGCATAGAAACATGAAATACATTATGCACACCTGATAGCTGTAGCGGTAACAGTAGCCGATAAGCAACGGGGCCTATCCTCTCAAAGATCTCGAATGGCCCAATAAATCTTGGTGCGAGCTTCCTTGAAATCCCGAAATGTGTTTGCCCCTTGCGTGGCGAGATGTAGAGGAGGATATGGTCACCTACATCAAACTCAAGGACCCTTCTGCAGTTATTTGCATAACTCTTCTGTCGGTCCTGAGCGGCCTTCATATTCTATCTAATCCTCTGTATCTTCTCATTCTGTTCCTGTATGAAGGCAGGGCCTAAGACTGCTTTATCATCTGTCTCAGCCCAGCAGGCAGGAGACCTGCATGGTCGACCATATAACGCCTCAAACGGCGCCATCCCAATACTCGACTGGTAGCTGTTATTATATGCAAACTCGCATAGAGCCAAATGATCCTCCCAGCTACCACTAAAATCTAAAATACAAGATCTCAACATATCCTCAAGGACCTGGATCACACGCTCAAACTGGCCATCAGTTTGTGGATAGAATGTTGTACTAAGGCTCACCCTCGTCCCCAACTAAATCTGTAATGCTTGCCAAAATTGGGACGTAAACCTTGCGTCTCTGTCAGACACAATGGATAGAGGAACCCCATGGAGCCTCATAATCTCCCTGATATAGAGTCGGCTCAATCGCTCCACTGAATCCTTAGTATGCATAGGAAGAAAGTGGGCAGACTTTGTTAAACGGTCCACAACTACCCAAATAGCATCATGCCTCCGCTGTGTACAGGGTAGTCCTGTAACGAAGTCCATAGTGACGTGCTCCCACTTCCACTCCGGTATAGATAAGGGCTGCAAGGATCCACTGGGTCTCTAGTGCTTAGCCTTGACCTGCTGGCACGTATCACATTTCTGAATGAACACTGCTATGTCTCGTTTCATCCCGGGCCACCAATATGTTCGCTTAACATCTTGGTACATCTTATTGGCGCCCGTATGAACTGCATATCTCAATCGGTGTAGCCCCTCAAGTAACTGCTCCTTAGACTAGCATCGTCTAGTACCCACAACCGTCCCTTGAACCTCAGTGCACCCTATGAATCCAGTGACCACTCTCCTCGAGAAGCGTCACCTACCCAAGCCCAAAACATATCATAGTCAGTATCACGAGGCTGCCCCTCCTTGATCTCCTGAATCTGAACTGGCTGGGCTGAAATTTGTGCACTGACTCTGGCTTCAGTAGATGACTCATGGATATTTAGGATCGAAACATAATCAAGCATCATCCACTCATGGGACATATGTCTCGCCATGTATGCAGTCTCGACCCGTTTCCTACTCAAGGCGTCAGCCACAACGTTAACCTTCCCCGAGTGATACTCAATAGTGAAGTCATAGTCCTTTAACAGCTCCATCCATCGTCTCTGTCTCATATTCAGATCCTTCTGTGAGAACAGATACCTGAGGCTCTTGTGATCCGAATAGAGCGTCAAACGCTCGCCATAGAGGTAATGCCGTCAAATCTTAAGTGCGAATACCACTGCTGCCAGCTCTAAATCATGGACAGGGTAGTTCCTCTCATGATCCTTCACCTGTCGAGAGGCAAAAGCTACTACCCTGTCATCCTGCATCAATACACAGCCCAGGCCTATCCGTGATGTATCCGTGTATATAATCAACTCTCGGCCGGGCTCTGGCAACACTAGTATTGGGGCCGATGTCAATCTCCGCTAAAGCTCAAGAAATGCCTCTTCGCACTTATCAGTCCATATAAAAGGAGTATCCTTCTTGGTCAGCTTCGTCATCGGAGCTGCAATTCTCGAGAAGTTCTGGACGAAATGGTGATAATAGCCTGCTAAACCCAAGAAGCTACAGATCTCCGTCATTGTGGTAGGTCTCGGCCAACTGATAACTACCTCGACCTTAGTAGGGTCCACAGAAATACCCTCAGCTCTAACCACATGACCCAAAAATCGGACCTCTGATAGCCAAAATTTGCACGTGCTAAACTTAGCATACAACCTATGCTCTCTCTCAAGGTCTACAGTGCGATCCTCAGATGCTCGACATGCTCCTCGTGGGATCTCGAATAGATCAAGATGTCATCAATGAAAATGATCACAAATGTATCGAGGCATGGCTGGAATACTTTCTGCATAAGGTCCATAAACATGGCTGGGGCATTAGTCACATCGAATGGCATGACCAAGAACTCATAGTGCCCATATCTAGTGCGAAATGCGGTCTTCGGCACATATTCCTCCCTGACTCTCTATTGATGGTACCCAAATCTTAGATCGATCTTCGAAAATACCTTAGCACCTCTAAGCTGGTCAAATAAATCATCTATACGTGGGAGAGGATACTTGTTCTTGATCGTCACCTTGTTCAGCTGCCGGTAGTCAATACATAAACGGAGGCTCCTGTCCTTCTTCTTAACAAACAGTACCGGGGCACCCTAAGGTGACACACTAGGCGAGATGAAACCCTTACTCAACAACTCCTCCAACTGGACCTTCAACTCCTGTAACTCCTTAGGCGCCATGCGGTAGGGATCGATACAGGTCGTGTCCCTAGAATGATCTCGATAATAAAGTCGATCTCCCGCTTAGGGGGCAAGCAAGGTAAATCCTCGGGGAACACATCAGGGAAGTCTCTGACAATGGAGATCTCATCAATGGATGGTCGGGTAGGTGTTTCATCTATGGTCGTCAAACCAACTAGAGTATCAATCTCATGCTGCATCACCAATCGACCCTGGGTACTTTGCTTGTCAGAAGCCCTACCTTGAAAGATGACAAAGGGTTGGCCTGGAATCTGAAACACAACCCTCTTGGCAAAGCAATCGACATATGCATGATATGCAGCCAGCCAGTCCATACTAAGTATAGCATCAAACTCAAGAAACTCCAATACTCGGAGATCTACTACGGTCTTAAGGTCCCCCAACTTAAGTACACACCTATCGCAGATCATGTTGGGGTAGATGCGCTCCCCAGCGGTGGTACTCAACATCAACCAGGTGGAAGCCCTAACTGGTCTAAGTCCTAGTCTATCCACAACAAGGTAGAACCAACATCAATCAATACATTAACAGATAAATCACAAAGTGAGACGGTACTTTTGACATTGGCATTTTATTTTTATTATTTTAATATTTGTTAATGTCTTTATTCGACATTTATCTATAGTGTCAAATATTATTGAGAGATTCATCTTAATTAAGTTTGTAATGAAGTTGCAATGTTATTTGATTAATTAAACTAGAGATTTATTTTGACCATATGATAAATCACGTAATATTTAAATATTAAAATTTCATAAAATAATATTTATATTAAAAATATATTATTTAGCAGTAAAATGTTGAAAAGAAAAATGTGAAAAAATCACAATTTAATATATTCTATATGACACAAATCATAATTGAGATTATTTCAAGAACCATAATTATGGTTATAATTGTTGATAGCATAGTTAAAATTGTTATTATTCTCCTAAAGTGGAATAATGTTATTGTTGTGACACATGGAATTAGAAATTATAAAGTGTTCGCATTATTTATCAAATAAAATGATATTGGTTGAATATATGGAATATCACTATATGATTGATTAATGCCTCAATAAAAATATGTTGAAATTGAAAATTTATTGATGGCTCTTGAAGAACAACTAGTATATTAACAAATGTAGCATGTTTGCAGTAACAAAATAATGTTTTATATTTTGTTAAAATTGTTCTCAAAGAGCAATTAGTATAATGACAATAATTATTTTTTAAGAGTAACTTACATATTGTAAATATGTGTTCTTGAAGAACAACTATTTTTTTGAAACATGAGGTCAACTAAAATATATTGTAATTAAGAGCAAAAGTTCTTTGACGCAAAAATATTTATATTTTGACATAATTGGCCAAAATTTTTGGAACTTCAATATGATGCTTCTATAATGGCATGATTAAATAAAACAATTTTCTTGTCGTTAGGGAGAGAAAACCCAATTTTGAAATAATGACATATAAAATTGCTAATGCAATATGAGGCTATATAAATATGAATTTCAAAGGAGAAGTTGAAAACCAATGGATCGGTCACAAGATCAATTGACTATGTGAACATGAATATCAAATGAGAAGTTAAAAACTAATTGACAGTTTACGAGATCGGTCATGTGCAAATATAAATCAGTTAACTGATGTACAAGTTATTCGTGAAAATTTGACACATTTGAAGTGTGATTGACCGATCAAGTCAAATGACACACATGCAAAATATTTCTAAAGAAGAATAAAATAATATTCTGATTATATGTCCCATTAGTTGAGAATTAAATATTATATGGAATTGAATAAATTGGGAACATGAGTATTTTGAGACATAAATATCTCCTGAAGAGATATATATTGAAAAGTTAAACATTCTCTAAAGAAAATAGATTTGATATAAATGTCTAATAAAACGACATAAGTATGTCTTGTATGTAAAAAAACATAAATTTAATATATGTGTGAAATATTGAATGAAAATGAATATTGCTCATGATATTTATAATATTTCAAAGTGTCCATTGATATTTTATAAAATGGGGATTTCACACTATAGATTGTGAAATAATGTCTACATTAAAATAAATAATTTAAACTTATTGACGAATGAGAAATATTTTTATCTCAACACTTGATAGTGTATAAGGTGTTAGACGCAAATGAATATTCTATAGAATTTTTTAAAGAAATTGGATTCGTGGATGATGATATAAATGAAAAATCTTAGAAGGATTAGAATCCCAGAAGGATTAAAATATTTGAAGGATTAACATTTTTAGAAGATTTAAAATGCATGCTTAAAACAAATGCTTTGAAATATAAATTTTAGAATGTTTAATATTATTATATATATTGTTTGATTATTTATGTGTATATTTTACAATCTTGTTAATTACTATTGTTAGGACCCCTTCCCTAGGACGAAGGACGAACCGACTGGCACAGTGTCCTAACAACTCGCTCGCAAGCCGAGCTTGCCAATACACTGTTAAGCCTCAACATATAATACTACATCACACACTTTCAGAGTAATCATAAGGAATGCAAAAGAAATTTAACACACGAACACCAATAAGAACTTGATATTTATCCAAAAGGGGTCATTATAACATATGTAGCAACGGGAGTGACTATCCATTATATACAATCTTTCCTCATCCCTATACATAGATCCTACCCCTCAAAACACAAAATAGAAAAAGATACAAAGAACCTGCCAATAAGAGTAAAAGAGTGTAACTCTACGCGATGACCACTCCCTTGCCCTTATCTGCTGCTGAAGAACCTGAAAAGTTAGCGTAGTGAGCCTAATTGTCCATGGCGGCTCAGTGAGTAATGCTGTCTAATTCAAACCTAAAACAAGTATTCCACAAATAAAACATGTGCCATGAATACATGAGCAATAGCATTATGCAGGTGAATGCAACAGTAAACACAATTTAAATCCATAATGCAGTCGTGCATCTTCATTCAAAAATAGTTAAATAATGAAACATTCGTTGAGGCTCACAAGCTCTTCGAGGTGACTAAAAATTACTTGAGCGGGTTGCAGACGGTTAGGCGCATCGTGTCGACTTCGATTAGGTCTTATTGGCGTTACCATCATCGTAACGACCAACCAGGACTTATTTGTAACACCCCAGCTCCCGATCTTTCTCACATACGTCATAGGCGACGTGGTTGTCTCGTAGCTTAAGACGTTATTTCTTCTGAGTGCAGTCAATCCTGCTTTCTATCTGAGAACTGAGAATATTACTTTTTCTTTTCATCATTTATCACATCTGTTAGTTTCATCAGATATATCCCAAGGTATAGAGTATAAATGCAACAGAAACACAATAATCTCAGTATTTCAAAATAACTGAAAACATTGATTTATGATAAGAGTTACGAACAATTCTGTGGACTCCATAGCCATCTTTTGATAATACAAATACTATCGACATCTGATACGATCAAATATAGTGGGTCACAAGCCCTACAATACAATTCATTTTCTACTATCCTCATACTGTGAGACACACTGTTATTAATTTACATTGATCTGCTGGGGCGATGTCTTCAATAATTACCTGAAAAAAATGATTGGGTGAGCTCAAGAGCCCAGTGGATCATACACAGTACATCCATAGCGTTATTTGAACCAAACATTGAACATACAAACACTTATCATCCATTAAGAGTTTCAAACATTTATTTATCAACAGTTGTTAATTAGACCGAAAGGGGTTAACCTCTATGTTTCAAATCTGGGGAGAGAGATCAATTCTGAAACTCAAACCCTTCTCTAAGATCATTTCTGAAACCCAGTTCATTTAGGTGTCAATCTTGACAACCAGTTCTAATTCTGCAAGGAACACACACGAAGGACATTTGTCCCCACGCCGGTACGTGGTTGAAATCTTTATTTAATCTTATTTTTGTGAACAAAGCATAATAAAATAAATATTTCATTAATAATTAAACATTCCATCAGCATGACATCATAAATTAATATTTTCATAGATGAAAACAATGACTGTCAATTTCTGATGTAGAAGATCGTACAAAATGCAACTACAGAGCATACTCTCTTGGTCATAAATAATATAAATCAAAAATAAAGGAAAATCTTTCACAAATCATTTAGTCAATAACCTTGCATATTTCTAAGCATTCAAATAATGAAACATCACATATTCAGTATTAAAATTCAAATAATACTAGGGAGTAGAGTAATCACTTCCACCTCAGTAGTAATTCCCTGAATTTCAACTTGTTCCGAGTGTTTGGCCAATAGTCTTCAAGATCTACATTTTGAAAATGTCATTTAATAACTGCCCATGAACAGTACCGTATATATGAACAGTGCTAAATAGTAACCGTGAACAATACTGTATGAATAGTACCGTATATATAAATAGTAGAGTACGTATGCGTACTGAAATGAACAACGACATCTCCAATCTTAAATAGAGACTAGAGCAGAGTGATTATACCTACTTTGATCAGAAAAACCCTCCAATTGCTTCAAAAGAGATACTCAACAGTAGATCTTCACTACTGCTATGCAGAAATTGGGGTTTTTCCCTTCCTACTACTATATTTGCTGTCTAAAACAGCTGAAGAACAAGAGAAAAGAAGAGAGTAAACAAAGAAATTCTTCCTTTCTTGCTGGAATGAATTTTTCAGAATGAGAGGGGGGGGGGCGGGGTTTATATAGATTTTTTTGGCAGAAAAAGATGAAACTGCACAGTTGTTAATAGTTTGTTACTGTAGCTACAGTGTCTCTTACTGTAGATACAGTAACCACCGAACCTTATTTTGTCTGCCAACAAAATAGTGACCGTATTTGTGAACAGTAACTGTATATTTGAACAGTGACCGTATATTTGAACAATAATTTTTAATAAATTTTTTTAACTCAAATTTTAGGTATTACAACACTAAAATTATAGGTATTACAACCTACCCTCCTTAAAATAAATTTTGTCCTCGAAATTTGTACTTATCCACATCAATGTTGTTTGAAAAATAATTGTAGGGTCAGTTCCAGAGTGAAGTTCAACTTCAAACTCTTCGTCTCTAGTTGGTGGTAGTTCATAGTGTATTATCTTTACAGAATAGGAGTATGAACATGACATACTAATGCCAACAGGAACAGTGCCACCGACAAAACAGTAGGACCAACAGTAACGCTGACAATTATGCCGATAAAACAGTGCCTTTGTCTGTAACGCCGATAAAATAGTGTCTTTGTCAGTAACACTTAATAATTATGCCGATAAAACAGTGCCTTTGACCGTGACGCTGATGATTATGCCGTTAAAACAGTGTTTTTGTCCGTAACGCCGACAATCATGCCGATAAAACAGTGCCTTTGTCAGTAACACTTAATAATTACGTTGTTATAATAGTAGCGTCCCTTCTCCTTTAAATTTCTGGCTATTTGCACCTTTCACCATTTTGGGTCATCCATTTCTCTTCCTCTGCGAAAATGTTCTTCTTCCTCTTTATCGTAGTTATGGTTTCCTTGCCATCTAAGTGTGGTAATACCTCTACTCCTCCGGTGCGTTCTACTACCAAGTTTGTGCCGAAACCGCGAAGGTTCAAAACGTTGGTTCGTAAGTTTGTTCGTCCACCACCAGTGAAACTCGACTCGGATTCTTCCGATGATGATCTTTCCTTGCCATCTGAGTTTGGTAATTTCTCCACTCCTCTGGTGCGTTCTACCACCATGTTGGTGCCAAAACCGCCGAGGTTCAAAATGTTGGCTCATAAGTCCGTTTGTCCACTACCGGTGAAACTCGACTCGAATTCTTCCGATGATGATCTTTCACTTGCGAATTTCTTCGCACGAAAGTCCCAGCTGTCTCCATCCCAATCGGAATTGTCTCCTAAAGCAGAACAGGAAGTTCCAGTTTTTGTCCCGATGTGCTTAGAAGTTCCTCCACCTCCTTCAACAATATCAAGCTCAGAAAAACTTAAAGAAATTCCTGAGATTGATGAAATTCCAGAAATTGGTGGTTCTTCTCCAGTCCAATTTACAATGACTACAGCTCAAGCTAGTGGCCCTATTGATCAAAAGGTCATCATAGGGTTCAGTAGAAGGATACTAAGAAAGTTCATTGGTGTAAGGGCATGACCTTCGGGAAAATACTTTGCAGAGACTAATTTGTCTATAGGAAGACGCTGGCTTGGAACTTTTGATACTGACATTGAAGCTGCTCTTGCTTATGACAAAGCTATTATCTCCATGAAAGGTTTTCACGCTAGAACCAATTTCGTTTACTGGCCAAACTACGCTAATTTTTTTCGTTTTTCACCTCTTAGCAATAATGCCAGTAGCGATTCTTCAAATGTTACTTCTGTCAGTAGTACTAGTACTTTGTTGTCATCTGTTCAATTTAATTTTAATACGTGTGGTGATGTTTCCTCAAATGGGTGTCCTGCCTATAACACCCCCAGTTCCCGTTCTTTCTCTATCATATACGTCATAGGTGACGTGGTGGTCTCGTGGCTTGAAACATCATTTCTTCTGAGTGCAGTCAGTCCTGCTTTTTATCTGAGAACTGGGGATATAACTTTTTCTTTTCTTCATTTATCTGTTAGTTTTAACAGTTAATATCCAAGAGATAAAATTTAAATACAATACATCTGAAAACATTACTTCATTATCAGAGTTATGAATAATTTTGTGGGCTCCATAAACATCTTTTGATAATACAAATATTA
>JAJIYU010017356.1:0-11700 GCA_030144865.1 Tinospora cordifolia | reverse complement strand
GTGTAGAGCTTGAACTAATATAGATTTGGAGAGAATTGGTATTAGAATTAGAAAAGTCATACATGTTAGAAATTTGAATATGAAAGACCTATGAGAAAATTGAGGATTGACGTCAATTTCGAAGAATCAAATATCAAATCAAATTCTTAGATATTAGATTTGATGACTTAGATATAGAGTGTAGAATGAGATACTAGATCCAAATCAAACTTTAGGGCAATTACAAACAAGAATGTGTACAACTGAAAATTGTTTGGTCATAATCTAAGATTAAAGTGAATCCATATTTCTGGATGCTAGTAGGATGGAGTATGTAGGACTTCAAGACATCTGAGGATACTTAGACTTGGAGATTGGCAGACATGTTTAGTGAATGACTATCACTTTTGAAGAATTTGTATTGATGTGTTCATTGGGATGGGGCAGTTGGGCATATCAATTCTTGAAACGCCTCTGTTGATATGACATTCATACCTTGTTTGGGTGTGATGAATTTCTTTATGGAGATCCTTGTCATCGAGCTAGAGTGAGATGAGGCACTTGACCTTGGAGGGCATTGATTGAAACTTAGAGATTTCATCATGATAGATTGTTGAGCAAGTATGTGTCCATGTCGAATGACAAATTGTTGAGCAATAACGTGAATAAGAACTACGAAAGACATTTCAAAGAAATAGACTAAGACTTTTGAGAACACGAAGATACAACAAAAAATGAGACCCTAAGTAAATAGGGGAATAAGTAAATGATGATATCGAGGAACCAAAGGAATAGATGAATGTTACTAAGATCCACAAAGAAAATATCAAAAATTATGCCCCAAGACTAGTGAGGAGATGCAATGAGAGGAATCAAACTTAATTAATCACCCTGAGATGGCCAAATACACTCACAATATTGAATGTCGATTTCTTGAAACGAAAAAAAGGAGAAGTAATGAAATAATGTCTAACCTTTAAAAAGAAAAATGACCTGTTGAAGGAAAGGGAAGATGATCCAATGGAATAGGAAGAAAAATTGAATTGCTAAGTGATCTTTAGCGGCTAGATTAATTTTTTCATTACTAAGAAAGACCACAAATCTAATTGATTTCTTTATTATTAAGAAATATCAACAATTCTTGTTGACTTCTTTATTACTAAAAAATATTAACGACTTTGATTAATTTCTTTCTTGTTAAATAATTGATTATATCAATTTTGCATTATCATTTCATTATCGTATTGTATCAACATTACATTATTAAATTTATAAAATGAACATTCATATAATTTAATTATATTGATAATAATATAATATGTTTTAAAATATTATTCCAGGAATTTATTATGGAACTCCACTTAATGATATTTGGTCAATGGAGGATTGTCACGTTGCTATGTAGTTCCAGACAGAAGCCACCCAATGGTAAGGCTGTTAAAGCATTGGACATCTCCTACTGAGTCCCAAGACATGTGTTAGTCTGTTATTTATGACATCTCATGAAGGAGGGCTACGTGTAGATTACATCTTTGTCACATAAAGCTTAAAAGGAGTACTATCATAGCCAACACCTTTTCTCCTAAAAATTGAAAACTAAAGTTTCTTTTCGAAGAACATAAAACAACATAATACTGGTTAACTTCAAGGATTTATATTACAACGAGTTACTTAAGTTCCAAAAGTTGATTTTCTTTTGATACTTCAACCTCAAAAGAAGGAAATATTTTCGATTCTATTAGGATCATGGACATGATATTGATTAATACTTCAACCTCAAAAATGAAATTGAGGCACTAATTAGAGAGGGAGACTCCATGAGTTTGTTCAAGAGCTTGCTCAACTAGAGTGACAAGAAGGGGGAAATAGAAGGATTATGGAACCTCCTTGGGAGATTAGAGTGATCTTTGAAGGCCATCCGATTAATTTTTTGAAAAAAGTGCTAAAGTCATATGCATAGAAGCTTCCATAAGCTACTACAGATCCAACCTGACAAAAAAATGAGAAGAGATTTTTTCATCTGCTTCTCAAAAGATGTAGCCACATCTATTACCCACCCTCACTATGATGCCTTAATGGTAAGAATGGAAATTGCCATTTATCTTAGTAGACAATGGCAATTTAGTCGACATCCTTTACTAGTGTACGTTAGAAAAGTTAGGGTTAAAAAGTGAACAACTTGCCCTAAGAGACTTACCCCTCCTCGGATTCGTGGGGCATGACATCATCCCAAATGGAAGAATCACCCTGTCGCTGGTAATAGTCGAGGAAGAGCACAAGGCAACAACGATGGTGAATTTCCAATTCATTAAAGGAGAATGACCATACAATGAGGTGATCAAGAGACCACTAATGAATGATTTGAAGGTTATGGTTTCTACCTATCACGTCATTATGAAGATCTTGGCAGAAAAGGGAATGAGAGTAGTATAAGGAAGCTAGTGTGAGTCGAGGGAGTGCTACATGACCACCATGAAAGGGAGATGATCCACTGACATCAAGGAAAGAAAAGAGGAACTCCAACAGGTGGAAGAGCTATCTAAAAGCGACCTTGACCTCAAGCTTGAAGCATCAAGTCTAGTAGCCCAAGATGAATCGAAGGAGGTTGCAATAATTGAAGACCCAAAGAAAATGGTTAAAGTGGGAACCACTATAGGATGGTAATTGGAAACCAAAATCATCATCATACTCAAGGAATATCGAGACCTTTCAGTTTCGTCTCACCAAGATATACCTGGAATATTAACAAATGTTATGACGAACTGGTTGAGGGCGAGTCCTACCGTTGCCCCTATTCATCAAAAGAAAACATCACTTAGTAATAATTTGTAACAACCCGGGCCACCGTGATCATATTGTCCCCACCTTAGCTACGATTGACTGGCTAAGAAGAAAACGTCACTATCGAAAAAAATAATAATAATAATAATAGTATGATAAAACTATGTTTTATATTTTATAGATATATATAAATAGCTGAAATAATTATTTGATGTTTATTATGATTAGTGTAGAAAAAAATATATACATATATTTATACACATGATAGAAGAGTTAAAGTGATTAAGTGATGGTATTATTATTAACATATGGAAGCTTATAATAAGGTTTAATTAAATCAAGTAAAAAAAAAGGAATAAGGAAATTACATTATAAGCTTATAATAAAGTTAAACAACTCAAGTAATTATAAAAAAATAAATAAATGTATACCGAAATCCAGAAATATGGATTGAGGCCGAACAGAGTGAGTGATCTTGGAGCTACGACCAGAAAATTCTGGTTTTGTTTGGTCGGTGAGAAGATTGATCTGGAAAGATCAGGGAAGGGATTTGGCGGTGAATGAGATATGTTCGGGAATGATCTCAGCTCTCTGTAAAAGGAGGAAGACGATAGAAGAAGAAGAGATTCAGAGCTGTGTTGGGCGTCCAAACTGAACCAGTGAGCGAGGAAGAAGAAGACCGAAGAAAAAGAGGAACAAAGCAAAAAGACGAACGAGCATCTTATGTAATTGCTGGCCAGGATCAAAACAGAGTGAGATGCTGGCCGAGAATCACAAAACAGATGAAAAACAGAAATGAATTGGAAAGAAGAGCTGCCGGTTTGGGGAGTTTGGTTTGGTTAGGAAACCGTGGACAAAGGTGCTGCTGCTACTCCTGGGCGTGTTGCACGAACAGAGGAAGGAAGAACGCAGCCAGCTGCTGCTACAATTTGGGGCGCAAATGAAGAAGCTGGCTGTTGTAGATTGTGAAGAAGAACAGAGAACGGAAGCTTGTATGTAATCCGAATGATGGGGTGCTGAAACAAAGAAGCTGCAGGCGTCGTTGCATGAGCAGGGGAAGGAAATGGGAGCAAAGTAACGATGCTCTGTTGCTGCTGCTGCTACTGCTGCCGAACGAAAAGAAAATGAAGCGAAGAAGAAGAGCAGCTGCTGCAGCTGGTTTTCGGTGTGCAACTGGTCCATGAAGAGAGGGATGAAACGAAGAAGGTGGGAAGCTATTGGTGTTTATTTGGTGCGACGAACCTATAGAGGAAGTGGAAGCAGAGCAAGGCTGCTCTGTTGCTGCTGCTACGGTTGGCTTGTGAAGAATGAAGACGAAGATGGATGGTGGCTGGCCGTGGACAACAACAGAGGCAACGGTTGGAAATGAATTTATTTGCTGGAAATGGATTTAGTGTGCTTGATCTTGATCTTGATCTTGGGTTGGACTGAAGTGGAAATGAAGCACAAAACCAGTGCTGTGGGTGTTGTGGATGAAGAACGCAGCCACAACTGCTGTTGGGTTTGGGTGTTTTCGAATTTAAGACGCAATTAAATTCTGGTGGTGGTGTTTTAGTTCTTGTGATGAGCTTTGGGTTTCGTTGATGGTGGTTGATCATGATGAGCAATGAGGAACGAACAAGAAGAATTAGATTCTGTTTTGTGGCTTTTGCTGGTGCATAAGAGAAGCTGATGGCCGTGGTGTTTGGATGGATGAACAAAGGAGATAAGGTAAAAATCTGGTGCGTCTTAGGTTCAAAGTAATGGAAAGGAGCTACAAAAATTGTTATGTGTTTTAACTACTGGCCATGACATGTGTGTGCGTGATTTTGGATCCATGAACGTGAATAGAATTGCTGGACAGTGAATTGAGTTGTTGAACGTGAATCTCGTTGGATGTGAGTTCCTTGTTGATGTCGCTCGCGCAAAGACGACGACGCGAGGTATAATTTAAAATTTTAATTTTAGATAATATGAAATTATTTTAAATAATTTTAGATATGAAAACAAAATGAAATTAGAAATTTAGAAATTAGAGGACTTAGAAGTTATTTTAATTAGAATGTATAAAATTATAGAATTTATGAATAATCTAAAATTAGTTGAAACTAACATTTAGACTCCATAATTAGTTTGTAAATTTTTAAACTTAAGAATATTTTGAATAAGATCTAATATGAATTAAGAACTTAAGAATTTTTATTAATTATTGAATTTCAGACTCTTATGAATAACTCGAAGGAAAGCAAGGTCGCCCTGAAAATCGACAAAACTAGGTGGGCGTGACTTCCTTGCTCATATGTATTATATGGATTTAAGATCCAAAGCATTTGTTTGAATATTTCTAAGTTACTAGAATTTTATTAGGAAATTAATTGAAATTGTTTGGCTTAAATGAATGATGTGTGATGTATGATGAATTATTTCATTCATGCGAAATTAGTTCATGACATGATCTTGCAATTTGATTTACTCAAATATGGTATGCATGACTAGGAAAATGTATATCTAGATCCTATTGTTTATTCATGCACATTATTATTTTGGCTTACATGCATATTGAAATTATTTTAGTGAATTGTGTGGTGTTTGACGTGATTGAGACTGTTTGTAAAACTAAAATAAGACGATGGTCTATTAAGAATTCACGTACCGGTGCGATTGTCGAGCCGCAAGGCGGATCGTAGGTATTCCCACCCTGAGCTGCCTGTGACAGCTCAAAGTCTTTGGGAGACAGTACGAGTCTAGATAAGTAATCTCTTTTAGACTGTGATACTAAGATATGACTGATTTTAGATGGTACCACCTGAGGCCTTTATGATTACGATTGGATTGGATCATAGGGAATACCGAGAGACATCTCAACCCTCTTCCGGTTTTGACTTCGACCAAAACTATCTGAATATTTGAAACGCCTAATGTTTGGAAGTGCTTGTAATGTTTTGGATTGGGTCTGTATAATGCATGTGATGTGTAGGATCGATCCACTGGGCTTTCGAGCTCACCCATTATATTTTTCAGGTACACATAGACGTAGAGTACTGCAACCTACGTCAGAAGACTCGTGCTTTGATTGGACACCTTATTGGGAGGTCATCCGAGATAGGAGACTTGGAGGTCATGTTTCATGTATTTTACTAGATTATTTTAATGTATTTTTGTTGGTTTTAATTTTAGTTTACTTTATCGTTAAATGACTTTTCTTGGTCAACAATTTTGGTTTCAATGACAGTTTTTAAAGTGGTTCCGCTGCATCATTTATGATTTGTATAGAGAACTCCAGTGAATATTTTGAGAAATCATTCTGATCTTTTGTTTTGTATAAAACATTGATATAGACATTGATTTGAAAGCTAGTGGTTATGAACTAAATTTTGAAGAAAAAGATTTTGACAGAACAAGGTTTTCAAGTAGCATCTTGATTTTCATCGGGTGGTGATCTTCACGTGAGATATCACGTGAAAAGATATCCGGTTGAAAATTGGGGTGTTACAAATATGGTATCAGAGCTCAGTAGTATGATACACTGGGCAAAACTTGAGTTCACCGGATCTGATTTTCACTAAAATAGAGATTTCACAGAACTTGATTTTCACTGAAAATGAATTTTCTTGAATATGATTTTGAAAAAGGGTAGTACGGGTAGCGATCTAGGTAAAAGTAAAGTGATGCAAGAGTGCCTGAGCCACTGATTACAGGTGTGACTTGAATACTGAGGGGTGTTCCTGATAGTTGATCTCTTCTTGAGGAGGGTACCCCGAAGGCTAGTAGCCTTTTTTGGAAGAAGTACCCCTGATGGTTTATCTTTGTAGTGATCCTCATATGGTTGGTGTTTTTTTTTGGAAAGAGTGCCCCGATGGGTTGGCCCTATAGAGGTGTTCTTGAGGGTTGGTGCCATTCTTAGAAGGTGCACTGTCCCTAACGGTTTGATCCCAACTTTAGGAAGATGTTCTTGAAGGCTGATCCCTACTTGGGAACAAGTCTGATTTGGGAACTATGGCATCACAAGAAATGTAATGGAGTTGAACACCATGACCATAGGTCTAGGTAGAGACTGAGTGTTGTCTCAAAGGCACAGTGGATCATAAATAAATTAAAAGACTTTAGGACATAGGCTAGAGACTGATAATGTGTTTGAACGCACACTTGTTTGGTCAGGACCCGAGTTTGGGAGGAGACCGTATCTCTGGTCTCTATGTAGGATAGGGTGCATAGGGATTTGGAGGTACGGAGGAATCCTGGATTTGAAGAATGACGTACCATGTTTGGTGAGTGATCGATTTCTTTGGCTGAACTTGTATGCACTGTATTGTATTGGGATGGGGTGGTATAGTATGGTGGGGTTTGCGTCAGCCTTAGAACACCTATGTGGGTGCACTGTCACGCTATTTTTAGCTAAGAGCTCGGTTAAAAATGTTGGGATAGTTGCAGTTATGGATATCGAGACACTTGCGCCATTGTTTGGGTGTAATGTAATTCTTGGCGGAAGTCTGTGTGGAAGGGCGAGTGTGGGATGGGGCATGCGGACTTGGAAGCACAGATGGAAGCTTTGGGATTGTATTATGCTAGCGTGCATTGTTTGCTTGGTTGTTGGATGACTGTTTGTTATATATGTAGTTTGATTATCTAAATTATAACCCAAACTCCTGTACCCAGAAACAGATGAAATGCTACCGACTTAGAAGCATAAATCCCTAGACAACTGAGACAAATCTAGAACTTAGAGACTATGCACCTAGAGTCACCCTAGCACGAGAAACACTAAAAGGGTATAGGTGGATAGGGAGTAGTGGTCAATAAGGTAAGTCACGGTGCCAGAAGAAAATGAAAAATATATATACATAAATATATACATATATATATACACATATATATACATATAAAATAAACACTACTCTTCAACTTAACACGAATAGATCATTGAATGTTGAGTTAAATTCTTGACTTGTAGTTCATGCAAAGGGGAAGGAGCAGATCTAGGAAAGATATGGTCAAAGAAGAGTCTCTTTAATGAAGTGGTGGCAGTGACCAGAGAGACTTTTGTAACCCTGGAATTGATAACAGAGATTTCTCAAGAAGTAAGATTGGAGGTTTCTCCAGAACTTGTAGAACAAGTGGTGACGACTCTGTAGTCATTAGCATTACCACAGCTGTCGGTGCCTATTCGGACACAGGTACAGTCACTAGTGCAACTAGAGCTTCAAATGCAGCTAGAACCTCAAACTCATCAGATGGATAGGTCTACAGATACAGTGATACGGAGTAGATTAGTCATTTATGACAAGGAGCAGTGGGATTCATTGAATGAATTTCAGAAGTTGCAACCTAGTACTTTTGAAGGCATGACTGATCCCTTTACAGTAGAAAGATGGCTCACTGAAATGAATCAGCATCTAAAGGCTATGGGAGTGACTGGACCTAAAAGGGTGATGTTAGCAGCGTACCAGTTAGTGGGACCGACATATTATTGGTGGAAGATGATTGAGAATGACTTAAAACAGGAACAAACAGTAAAGGTCAAGCATAAGAGGGCATAGTTAGAGCAAATTGCTGAAGGCCCCTAAAAGAAGCAACGAAAGCAACAGAGTCAGCAACCTCGAGACGTCTATACTAGGGACTACCAGACAATTAATAGGCAATAGTCTCGATAGACTAGGCCAAGACAGATGAGCAATGAGAAAAAGAGCAGGTTAAGAAACTAGGGTTGTGCTATGTTTGAAACCAGCTGGGACATTTAGTTTGAGATTTTCCTAGTAGAGCGTTAGTATTAGATTCTCAATAGTCATAACAGGAGGATCATGCCCTAGTTATATAAAATAAATAAAATAAGAGGCCGTTTTGGTTTTTGTTGGATTTCGTTTGTGGGTTTTGGGGGCTGTAAGTGCGTTCAATTGTTGGTAGTGAGTTGATTTTGGGGGTCCGGCTAATTGCGGAAGACAGAAGAGGCAAGAATATTAAATTATGCTTGGAGAAGTTTTAATTTACTTTGCATTTGGTTGAAGTGGCTTGGAAGTCAAGATGTTGGAACGATTTGTAGGGATTAACAAAAGAGTTAGATTTTAATGTACATTGGATTAAATTGATGGGAAAAAAAATGAATTAAAGCTCGAATATATGTTGGAATCTTAACAATAAGAAATTAGTGCAACCAACAAAGATAGAACACCAGCCATTGTGAATTTTACGTTTGCTATGATATACGTAGTCTTGTTCGAGAGCTTATCAAATGTAGAGAGTATAAGGGAATTTTTGTCAGTCAATCGTTTGATATATTGGAAGAAAATCCTTAGGCTAGGAGAATTCCTCCTTCTGTCCAAGTTGACCAAATGCTTAACAGATACAAGCCAAACTTCCTGGAACATCCCAGTTCATCCCTTGTCTGATGCCAGAGAGGAACACATCTACTATATATGGTCTGTGGATGAAGAAAAGCCTAGCTGATTTTAGTATTGTGACTCAATGCATTGTTACAACAAGGGTTAAAGATCAATACTTAACAAATGTTCTCCTGAAGATCGATGCCGAACTTGGTGGCTTAATTAAATTCTTTGTTGTCCATTGGACAATCTCCTTCTAATCCCTGGATCTCCAAGGCTCCAACTATCATTCTTGAACTGGATGTTTTATACGGTATTTCTGGTCAGTATGATCTACCCTCTATTACTGCAATAGTTAATCCTAGATAATGACCATTGATCTCTCGGTATAGGGCTTCTGTAAGAACACAATCGCCCAAGGCTGAAATGATAGAATAGGATAATTAGATAAGTACCTATTTGAGCCAGCTGTGCGAAAACCTTATTTCAAAAAGCTACAGTGGTTCACTACAAAAATCGTCAGACTACATGATGAAAGAAAACGTAAATGTTGGAATAACTAAAGTCCATCCCAGGTAAGAGCACACAATAGATTATTGGTAAGCTTCCACAATTCTTTTATGAATATGTCATGGATGTCACGTGGGATACCCGAATTAGAATATCATGGTTTTGTAGTAAACCGCGCCAGAGTTTGTGAATTCGTAGTTCTTCTCATGATTAATTCAGAAAGAAGGCTACGTTCAAAATTTTTTCCATTGAAAATAGAACGTACATTATTCCAAGATCATCAATGACAATTGAAGAGGTGATATCTAAAGCTAGAAGGTGGTGGCCAACATAGTTTTGTTCGGTTATGTGAAAGACTTGAGGAAATTTTAATTGGCTCTTAGGAAATGCTGCAAAAAAGAAATGAAAAGACATCCATTATAATTGCAAGATGATAAATCTCATGAATAGAACCTGGTCGAAGAAGGAAGTGTCCTATAAGTAAAATCAAAGTGGCGCAGCAGAAGCGTAATGGGTTAGTAGAAAACATAGGTCGACTAACAACACTAGACAACTTGATTCGAATTTCGAGGACGAAATTTTATTTAAGGGGGGTAAATTGTAACACTCCGGAACTTTGCAAGCGTGCCACGTCGCGAGCAAATAAATAAATGATAAATAATAATACGAGCTTCGCAAAATATAAAATATTTTAAAAAATATTTTAGAAAAATAAATAAATAATCTATTTATGAATATTTACACTAGTAATAATAATAAACGAATTAGAACCATGTTCAATTTAAATAAAGATGTAGACTATGCTTTAGAATAAATAAATTAGTTTATAGCTCACTCGCGCGAGCGCGAAGGTGTGAGTGATACGAAAATGAAGTAGATCATTTGATCGAAAATTAATAATAATAATAATAATAGTATGATAAAACTATGTTTTATATTTTATAGATATATATAAATAGCTGAAATAATTATTTGATGTTTATTATGATTAGTGTAGAAAAAAAAATATACATATATTTATAAACATGATAGAAGAGTTAAAGTGATTAAGTGATGGTATTATTATTAACATATGGAAGCTTATAATGAGGTTTAATTAAATCAAGTGAAAAACAAGGAATAAAGAAATTACATTATAAGCTTATAATAAAGTTAAAGAACTCAAGTAATTATAAAAAAAAATGTATACCAAAACCCAGAAATATGGATTTCGGCCGAACAGAGTGAGTGATCTTGGAGCTACGACCAGAAAATTTTGGTTTTGTTTGGTCGGTGAGAAGATTGATCTGGAAAGATCAGGGAAGGGATTTGGCGGTGAATGAGATATGTTCGGGAATGATTTCAGCTCTCTATAAAAGGAGGAAGACGATAGAAGAGGAAGAGATTCAGAGCTGTGTTGGGCGTCCAAACTGAACCAGTGAGCGAGGAAGAAGAAGACCGAAGAAGAAGAGGAACAAAGCAAAAAGACGAACGAGTAGCTTATGTAATTGCTGGCTAGGATAAAAATAGAGTGAGATGCTGGCCGAGAATCACAAAATAGATGAAAACAGAAATGAATTGGAAAGAAGAGCTGCCAGTTTGGGGAGTTTGGTTTGGTTAGGAAACCGTGGACAATGTTAGGAATAAATACCACTGCTCAAACTTTATTACTTTCTCTTTTTCTAAATTGATTACATAATAAACTCATAGGGTCTATTTATAGAACACATTTCCTAAACTTTGTAGACTTCTAGACTATCAGGTAACCTAACTGGACTTTATCCAAAATCTAATTGGATCTTATCCTAAATCATTAGATTGACTCAATCTAAAATTCTAGATCTAGATCAGATAATCTAGATTACAGTATAATTCTAGTACTACTAGAATTCTATCATCCCCCCATAAGCTAGATTATCTAAATGACATGAAATTCCCCCCATAATTCAGATTTTGCACACACCCAATGCATTCTTCAACTTCAAAAATGTCTTGATCTTCAGAGGTTTAGTGAACAAATCTGCAACTTGATCTTCAGATTTGTAGTAGACTAATTCAATTTCTTTCTGTTGAACTTGATCACGTAGGAAGTGATATCGCATATCAATATGTTTACTTCGGCCATGAGTCACTGGATTCTTCGCCAAATCAATAG
>JAJIYU010017355.1:0-11708 GCA_030144865.1 Tinospora cordifolia | reverse complement strand
TGTGATTTATTTTATTTATTTAATAAACATTATAACAAATATTTAAATCATGTTTTCGAACATTTTTGTATTTATTTAATATATTTAAGAATTTATTTTTGACGTGTACGCGTTATAAAAATTTGGTTTATTACTGTATGAGATGCTCGAACTCGGAGGCAGAAATGGAAACTTGAAATGTCATTATGCTAGTGTGAACTTGCACGATTGAATGTGATTGATTGAATGCATGCTCTTCTTGTTTAAGTATATATCACATGTATTTTTATTTTGAGACCAAATCCTGTAGCCCATAACATTAGAGGGCCTTGAAACCTTCAAATAGAATTTAGAAGAATAAATTGATAGGCCATTGAACAACTAGAGAACTTAAAGATATGAATCTAGAGTCACAATAGCACGAATGAAAGGGAAAGTTGAGGACAATAGATACTAAAAAGAATTTTGACTTAAAGATAATGGCCAGCTCAAAGAGATACACTACTAGAGTTATCGCATCTGACAAAACTGAACCACAAGGGCAAGAGGCACAGACTGGTGCTGTTGAGGCTTAGATTGGTGCCATGCTAACTCCTAAGATGTTGACAGAGGTCACCAAAAGGGTTATGGAGCAAATCATGAGGACACTACCTCAGATGATATCACTGGTAGTGCCATAGTCGTAGATACATGAACATATTCTTGTGCAGCAGAAGCGCCCATGCTCGAGGTTCCAGTTCATCAGAGGGTGCAAGTTAATGTGGAAGATAAGGAATAGAGGGACGTGTTGATGGAGTTGCAAAAACTTTGCCCATCTCAATTTGATGGCACATCTGACTGCATGATGACAGACCACTAGTACCAAGAATTGGATGAACATTTGGACATACTAGGGGCAATAATTCTTAGAAGAGTTGTGCTAGCCACCCATCAGTTCGAGGGACCTGCTAGAAGTTGGTTGAGATCCAAAAACCAACATTAGACAAATGAACTGGGAAGAGTTCAAGGAAGCATTTTATGAGAAGTTCTTCCTAGAGGCCATCCTGAGGAAAATGTAGTCGGAATTCATTAGGTTGACCTAGAGAGACATGACAGTAGCCAAGTACAAGGTCAAATTTACTGAATTGGCCAATTTTCACCTGTGCTAATTAGGGAGGAGAAAATGGAGGCCAACCAATTTGTAGAGGGTCTCATGATTGAGATCCAAAAAGGGATAATACCAATGGGCCTAAAGAGGTTTAGAGACACCGTGGACAACGCATTGTCATTGGAGTAAGAACTCAAGTTTGAACAAAGGTTGAGAAATTGAGAAATAGAAACAAGAGGTCAGGTAATAACAAAGATTACCAAGGAAACTAGAAAAAAAGAATACCAACCAAAATGGTGGCAACAAAGTACATCAGACTCAAAATCGACCCAAACGTGCTACAAATGAACAGTTGGAGCAGGCCAAATGCCAATTACTGTGCTTCCACTGTAACCAGTCAGGACATATAGCAAAGTTCTATCCTACCAAAACCCAAACTCCACAACAACAATAACCACTAAACAATCAAGGAAGAAGATAGAATGGTCGTCCTTAGGGTAAACAACAACAACAAAATTCTAACCAAGGATAGAACCAAGGTCGTGGATAGAACCAGGCCAGAGTTTTTGCTATTGCTGATGTTCAAAAGGATCTAGTCCTTGCAATAGAAGGTATATTTCTGTTGTTTAATGTTGCTATGAAACTATTGTTTGATTCGGGTGCTATTTTGGGTCAACTTTTGAAGGGCTTAGAAGAATCCGTTTGATCTCAAATTTGGAATTCGTGATCTTGGCACTTGAAGCTACAAGAAGGTATAGATCTCGTACCATAACCTTCTCTAGTCGTAACGTACCATTCTTGTAAAACCACCTTATTGCTAAGGTCATCTGACACTTAGAAAAATTTTGGGTTGTAGAAAATACTTACCATGTGTTTGATGAAATGTATGAGTAGGATTTTGATCATTTTTGCTTATTGATTCGAATGAGTTTTGAAAGGAAATGTTTTTGTGATCTAAATAAATAAAAGAAATGTAAGAAATAACCTTTAAATTAGATATTTAATGGGGAAAAATAATGCTTGAAATTCATGAAAATACATGGACTTGGAGAAATTTGTTGTAAAATGGAAACTTTGGGGAACCAATTGACCAACCAAGTCTCATTGTTTTGAGCCAAAATTTGGTGGAGACCTTACTGAATATTCCAAAAATAAGTGTCTCAAATGTTGTCCAAATCCGATACAGGAAAGTAGGTCAATTAAGATGAAATGTGACTACCCATCACAAGAAATTCTAGAATTGAAGGGGGCTGATAACACACTTAAAAACCCTATCATATGAAATCCGAGAATTTCAAACTAAAATTTTGGTAAATATTCAAGAAGTGTAGATCAAATCAAGAAAGTTTTGCATCAATTTGATGAATGGTTCCATCACATAAAATTTGTAAAATCTGTTGAGCAATAGAGACTGTACCTAGAGGTTTTGATCAAATTGATCCAATTTTGACCTAATTTGACCAAATTGGTTCCATTTGACCAAATTTGTTCATAATTGATAATGTTGACAAATTTAGACTAAGTTTGGCCAATAGACTAAGTTTGACCAAGTCAAACCTAAGTTGACCAATATTGGCTAGAGACACTAAAACTAAAATTAAGTCATGTTTCACAACAAAATTGAAATTTGCTTTAAATAACACAAATTTGAGCATATATTGCAAGATTAGACCAAGTGTTGACAAGACACCAGTATGCGAGACCAGATGTGAGTAGTATTTCTAATTTATTATTTAAAGCTTGTTATTCTGTAAATGATAAATTTTTTAAATACATATTGAATGCATATATGGAATTACTCAAATAAAAAATGTTTTCCAAGTCAAAAATAAATGTGCACCAACTCTTGAGGTTTAGGGTCAGGTTAGGGTATTATAAGGCATCGAGGGCCTCACCATTATGCTGCAATACAGTTGAGTCAGCTTAGTGACTAACCTATGTATGGAGGATTCAAGCCGCCGTGTTGCGGTACGTACTCTGCTCATCTCATGATTGTGTGATGAGACCTAAGGATCTTGGCTCATGTATTACGGTAAATCTTGAGCCAATCATTGGATTGTATATATGCCTAATCATCTAGATAGTTGACTCAAAAGGTTGTTTTTTTTTTCTCCTGGAAGGCTACGAAGAGCCTTGGCACATGTTGTTTTCAATGAGACTATTTTAGAAAAATGTGCATGCCTAATTTGTGTTTATGAAAAACATTAACAGTTATATTTATTTGTATAAAATATTATTGTTCATGCATACATACATGACATACACTATTCTATTATTATTTTAGTGGAATGTTCATTTTAAATTTTAAATTTTAAATTGGATTACAATATTCACTAAGCTTGCCATGGACAAATTGGGCTCACTACTTTAACATTTTAGGTCTTTCAATTGTGGACAAGGGCAAGGGGGTGGTCGTTACGTAGAGTCATGTTCTTTTCTCTTTTGGTAGGTTTTTTCATGCTGTTTATTGCCTTGAGAGTTAAAATGTTGTATAGGGGTGAGGAAACATTGTAAATAGCCTAGCTTAAATGTTTTCGCTATCACTACATTTGGATAACTATTTATGACCCACTTTTGTTTAACTTTAATTTTTGTTGCATTACATGTTGTTATTTACTTCTATATCTCTTATGATTACTTTGATTGTATACTGTATGAGGTTGTGAATGAGGCTTAACAGTGTTCCAGCAAGCTTGAATTGTGAGTGGGTTCGTAAGGACACTATGTCGGTCGATTCGCCCTTCATCCTAGGGAAGGGGTCCTGACAACTTTGGTGTTAGAGCCTCGGTTTAGATTGAGTATGTTGATTGGTATGGACTTAGGATGCCTCGAAGTAATTATGAAAATCAAGAAGCTCGAAAAAAAAAACTTTTGGGAAATTTGTGATTTAAATGGGCTGAGCAAAAAACCAAGAAATAACTTAGAGTAGCATAGCAGAATCATGGATGAGAACTCCTTAGTTTTTGATTGATGGAATGAGGACCTAAGTGAAGGTGGCCATATCACGAGGGGAATCAGACTATCATGAGGGCAAGTAAGTTCCCTAGACTTAGAACTTTAATAAAGACTAAACTTAGATAAAATTCCCAAGTTATTAGTTTATTATTGTCAAATACTTAAAGTTGGTCGGCAAGATTCTTGAAAATGATGAGTGTGAATGTTTTATGCAGACACGATGCCCCCTCAGCGTGGAAGACCATGTAGAGCCATAGAGCTGGTGCGATCACGGCCTCCTCTTCTACCCAACCTGAGCAAAACCCACTCTAGAGATTAGAGGCCATGATTAGGGCCTCCACAAAGGCGACTTAGGCTCATGCAACCCTATTGAGAGAGAGGTTGGATAAACTAGAGAAAGAGGGTCAAGGTTATGGTAACTCTTGTGCAGCATGTATAGGTCATACTAGAAGTTAAGTTAGGGGAGAGGGCTTCAAACCATGTAGAGGTAACCCCAACAAGACAGGGTGCTGATCCTTTATATGATCTACTGCTGAAGAGGTTTCTGGCTTTAAAACCCAAAGAGTTTCATAGGAGACCGACTTTGGACGTAGTAGAGAACTGGCTTCTCAACATTTAGAAGAACGTTGAGACCCTAAGGTTATCTTAGGAGAACCAGGTTCTCTTTTTTGTGCATATGTTAGAGGATGAGGCCGCCATCTGGTGGAAAGCCACCCGTACCATAGCGGGCACGGTTCAAGGAGTTGTTCCTTAGTGCTTACATCCCTGAGATCAAGAGGAAGCGTAAGAAGGTGGAGTGCCTAAGCCTCCAATAGGGAGAGTTGACAGTTAGAGAGTACACCCACTGACTCTTATGATTGGAGGCACATGCGCTTGAGTTAGTGGGCAACCCAAAGTAGAGAGTCGAATTCTTCCATCGGGGTTTAAGGCCCAACATCTGATAGGCGACATCAACAGTTACTGAGGCTACATTAGAGATGATTCAAAAACAGACCCTACAATTTGAGATGGATGGCAAAGAAGAGCGTTCGATTGTGCAGATAGTTTAGGATGTTACTTCTCAAAGACAAACACAGCTATAGTTGCAATCACAGTTGTAGCTGTAGACTTGAGGATGGGTAGATTTCAAAAGAAGAAGAAGTACTTAGATGGACCATCAAGGTGAGCACAGGGTCAACCAACCACTGTAGTCGCACTCGCCATCACCTCATTATAGAGTTATCAGCTGATTGGACAGCCATCAGAACAATATGGGGCCAAGGTAGAGGTCGTGGTCAAGGTCGTGGATAAACTTGGAGATATCATATAATACACTGAAAAATTTGTACAAAATGGAATGAAATGACAAATGAAACCAAATTGATTTCAGGGATTAATTAACAAGTTTAATTACTCAAAAACCTCCCAAGGTAATGAAAATTAAGAAAAAGAAACAAAATGGAATGAACACCTCACATGATCCGCGCATCCGAGATGCATTTCATTTGTCCAATTAAGGGTTCATTTGCCTAATATGGTTCAGTGGGATGGGAATTAGGAAAGAAAATGAAGAGAACCCTAGCCAAACATAAGTTATAAATTTTTGTTCATTTCAAGTGAACCTAAAAGTGTGAGACAAAGGCCTAAAATGCCAATAGGCATGGCGCACAAAAGGGTGGAATGAGAAATCCCTTAATTGCCTAGGAATGTGCATTGCACATGAGCATGGCCTAGCCATCTTGGTGCATGATTAGAAAGCCTAAAAGATGATCCCATGTACACAAGCTACAATGATCATGTGCCCCTCACCTTGATGTCCAAAAGAGGAAAGTTTCTAAAATTGATTTGGGGAAGTTGTTCATGTGTGCTCAATAGAGAAAATAGAAGTTCCATTGTGCCTTGATCATGTGCATCCTAAGCCCATGTGCACAAAGACGTCCAAAAAGTCAAACTAAGAAGGCATGGCCAAATTAGAAAGTTTCCATGCTCACATTATGGCACAAAAAATAAATCATGCAAAGTGTCAAGTTGTCCTTGCTCAGTGAACACTCACAAAGAAAAGGAAATATTGTCTTATTCACATGACTTCCAAGAATAGAAGTTGCTGGAAAATGTTTTTCTAAATGCTCAAGGAACAAGATTAGAAGTTTCTAATCCAAGAATAGAAGGTTTCTAAACACCCAAAGAACAAGATTAGAAGTTTCTAATTCAAGAATAGAAGTTGCTAAACACCCAAGGAACAAGATTAGAAGTTTCTAATTCAAAATAGAAGGTTTCCAAATCTTGTTGATTTGGTGTGCACAAGAAAATGAATCAATTACTAAAACAAACTAGAAAGTTGTCTTGCTCACAATATCACACCTAGATTAATGTCCAAACAAAGATTAGCAAGTGGTCGAAGCCAAGATTGTATTCACACATGAAGAGGAAACCCTAAATGAACACTTGCCTAAACCATGTGTGTGCACACAAAAGAAGAAACCCTAGTGGTCCCACATGCCAAAAACGTGTTCAAGGGAATTGGAAAGTGGCTGATGCAAGATTCACAAACCGTCCCCCTTACGTGCACTGAAAAATCTATATAAAGGCCCCCTGTGCTTACTTTTTCTTTATCCCAGAGTAAGAGCTGACAAGTCCCTCTTGTTCTTTTTAAGCCATCTTCTTGGCACCCCTTCTCACTTCTCTTTTGTTCTTGAGTGTTCTTAAGTGAAAAGCTATTGTTCTTGAGTACTTGAGTGTTCTTGAAGTGCTTAGACTGTGGAAACTCTGTCGGATTTCAAGTAACTGCAAAACAAGGTGGAAGTGATTTCTAAAAACTCCACTTCATTGTTTTAGTTTAATACCACGTTCATGCATGTTTAAATTCTGTTTAATATGCATGTTTAGGTTTGAATAACATGATTTAATTTTCAATTTAGCATGTATGCCATGTTTACTTAATCATGAAGCCATGCTATGATTAGATTATGCATGATTAGGCTTCTTTTATGAAGAATAATCATGCTTGATGTTTAAATGTTGAACATGCTGAATTTATTTATTTTATTTATGTTTCATGATCATTAGAACTAAATGGAAGAAGTTGAGACTAAGAACTACGTATTGTCATAGTGATTCAAAGGGATACTATGGGTGTTCTTTACACATACAGTGAGTATATACTTTGTCGTATTATGTGTATTGGGCATAGCACAAAATATTTGGAGTATGGGTAAGAGACCTTAAATCTAATGGAATGTGACATAAAGATTTGTCTTTCCACTCAAAGGGAGGTACTTTGGATAAGAATATTAAGAGATTAGATCCCCTTTTAGTCTGAATTACAATAGTAACAACAAATTGTTTGAATCGCTTAATTGTTTACAAGTGTTTGAAATTGAATGCAATATTAATCTAAGATAATGAATTGGTTGTTTGAAAAAGTGTGCAAGGTTTGGAAGTTTGCAAGATATGGTTTCTAATTTCCAAGCTGTGGTATTTATTTGATTTCCTATTTATGTGTGAACATAAAAGAGATTTAGAATACTTACTATTCTTTGTTTGGAAGTTAATCTACATGTGATATTGTGAGCAAGGCAACTTTCAAATATGTTTTGGTAATTGATTCCTTTTCTTGTGCACACCAAATCAACAAGATTTGGCAACCTTTTATTTTGAATTAGAAACTTTTAATCTTGTTCCTAAGGTGTTTAGAAACTTTTTGCAACAACTTCTATTCTTGAATTTGAAACTTATAATCTTGTTCCTTAGGTATTTAGAAACATTTTTCAGCAACTTCTATTCTTGGATTAGAAACTTCTAATCTTGTTCCTTGGGTGTTTAGAAACATTTTTCAGCAACTTCAATTCTTAAATTAGAAACTTCTAATTTGGATTATTTGGGACGTTTTTGGTGTGTAGTGCATGGTGTATATAATCACATAAGGTGGCATACCTTACATGTCATTCTAACATGATCACCCATGTGACTTGCACATGCTTAGGGGTGCTCATACATTTTTGGGTCCACATGAATTTAAAATAAATTCATATTCTCTCATTTGACTAGGATTTTAGTACTTTTGGGTTCACATGAATTTAATAAAAATTCATAACTTTCAATTGGCTAGGTTTTTTCACATTTTTTTTCCTAATTTTGATTCCCTGGAAGCATACTAAGTAACAAAATCCTTAATTGTGCAAATAAAATGAATTTTGGATGCGTAAACCATTTGAGGTGTTTACCTCATTTTATTTCATTTCATTTGGTTCCTTTTTCTTAAATTTTGCTCCCCTCAGAGGTTTTTGAGCTCATTTGGACTTGCTAATGGATTCTAAAAATGAATTGGTCTTTATTTATCATTTCATTTTATTTAGTACAAATTTTCAGGGTATTACAGATAGAGATTTAGAGCTTCTTGGGTTTAGCAGGCTATTATCGCTGCTCTATCCAAAACTTTTCGAGGATTGCAACTCTGTTGACAATGCTAACCAAGAAAGATGATCCATTTGCATGGACTGATGAGTAAGAAAATTCCTTCCTTGAGCTTAAACAGAGATTGACATGAGCTCTAGTGCTAGTGTTGCCAGAACCCAGTCAAGAGTTAATTATATACTCCGATGCATCACAAACAAGCCTCGATTGTGTGCTAATGCAAGATGAGAGGGTTATTGCTTTTGCCTCACGACAATTGAAAGTTTATGAGAGGAACTACCCTGTACATGACCTAAAACTAGCAGCAGTAGTATTTGCCCTCAAGATATGGATGCATTATCTTTATAGCAAGCCTTTTACGCTCTATTTAGATCACAAGAGCCTTATATATTTATTTTACCAGAAGGATTTGAACATGAGATAGAGGCGATGGATGGGACTGTTAAAGCATTATGGCTTCACTATTGAGTACCAGTTGAGAAAACATAATGTGGTTGTTAATGCTTTGAGTCAAAAACGGGTTGAGATTGCATGCCTTGCTAGACGCATGTCTCATGAGTGAAAGATGATTGAATTTGCTACCATTATGAGTATCCATGAGTCATCTTTTGAGGCTAGAGTCAGTGCACAGATTAGAACCCAACCTGTTCAGGTTCAGGAGATCATGGAGGGACAACCTCATGATAAAGACTATGATATGTTCAAGGCATGAGCTAAGGACACTTCTTGTGGAGAATGATCATTTGATTCACAGGGTGCACTGAGGTTTAGGGGACAACTATAGGTACTATATGATGCTTGCCTGAAGTGAGTGTGCTTGAGGAGCTACACCAATCGAGATACTTTGCACATCCGGGTGCCAACAAGATGTGCCAAGATGCTAAACGCATATATTGGTGCCCTAGGATGAAATGAGACATAGCAGTCTTCATCTAGAGATGTCATACGTGCCAGCAGATTAAGGCTAAGAACCAAAAACCCAGTGAACCTTTACAACCCTTATTTATACTAGAGTGGAAAGGGGAACACATCACCATAGACTTTGTTACAAGATTACCCCATACACAACGAAGGCATGATGCTATTTGGGTAGTTGTGGATCGTTTGACGAAGTCAACCCATTTTCTTCCTGTACATACCAAGGATTCAGTAGAACGATTAAGCCATCTTTACATTAAAGAGATTATAAGGCTTTATGGGGTCCCCTTATCTATTGTGTTAGATAGGGATGCTAGGTTCACATCCCCATTTTGGCAGGCTTTACAGGTACAGTTGGGGACAAATGTGAACCTTAGCATAACATTCCATCCGCAAACGAATGGTCAGTCTGAGCAAGTGATCTAGATTTTGGAAGCTATGCTAAGATCATGTACTTTGGACTTCGATGGCAGTTGGGAGGATCATTTGGCCTTGTGTGAGTTCGCTTACAATAATAGCTATCAGTTGGCATTTGAATGGCACCATTTGAAGCATTTTATGGTCGACCATGTAGATCCCTTGCATGTTGGGCTGAGACTGGGAACAAAGTAGTCTTGGGCCCTGCCTTCATACAGTAGCAGAATGAGAAAATATAGTGGATCAGATAGAATGTAAAGGTCGCTCAAGACCAACAGAAAAGTTATGCTGATAACCGAAGAAGGGTTCTAGAGTTTGAGGTTGGTGACCATGTCATCCTTCGTATTTCACCTTGAAAGGGGCAAATACGCTTCAAGATTTCAAGAAAACTTGCGTTGAGATGTATTGGGCCTCTTGAGATCCTTGAGAGGATCAACCCCATTGCTTATTGGCTAGCATTGTCACCCCAGTTATTGGGTGTGCATAACGTGTTTCACGTTTCGATGTTGAAGAAATATCACCCTGATCCCTATCATATTATTGATTTAAGGCGTATTGAGCTGCAAACGGATTGTATATTTGATGAGATGCCCATGACCATAATCGATCGAGCTGTGAAGAAGCTACACAATAAGGAAATACAGATGGTAAATAATGACTTAGATATTTGGAATGATCCAGTGGGTTTTAAGCTCACCCTTTTTTTCTAATCTTTCAGGAAATTGATAAATCAAGAATATAGAGAAGTTACTTAGAATGTTTTCTTTAGGTTTTATTAAATTGTAGGACATGTTACCCCAATTTATTTTATTCAAGTTCTGAAGTTATTTCTGTTGTAATAAACACAAAGGTTATATACCGTTTGAATTTTGGATTTGATTAATAATATTGATTTATCCAATTTAAATATTTCTCAATGTTCATCTTTATGAATTATTTTGCATGAGCTAATGATACTTAAAAAGTCCTAAGAATTTGAGAAGAAAAAAAAAGAGAGATAGTAACACGAGCCCACCACCCTGGCGGCCCAACTAAAATAAAAAGTTTCGTTTGATGATGTGCGTCGAGGGTGTAGGAAGCAGGGTCTTACAAGGACCATTGGATTGGTTCAAATCTCAAAGTAAAGTGGGCTACTTGCACATGAACCATGCAGACTGTTGCTTTTAGGGTGTAGAGCTACTTGACTAGGTGGAAAATTTTCTAGTCTCTGGATATAGTGTGTTACTCCCATTTTTTCCAATGTTCTACTCATATAAGCAACCCCTTTTATTCAAACTTTCCTTCTTTACCCTTTGGGTTCTACTTTCTAAATTTCTAATTGATTTAGTTCTTATTAATTTTATTAAATTTTTTTTATCTTCGTTTGATTATTTTTAACTATATTTAATTATATTTAAAATTTTTGGAGTATTACATGTGTTTTTCTTTAATATATGTAATGACCTCGTCATTTTATTTTAAGATAATATAATGTTTAAGAAATTTTGAAATTTAGAGATATTTTCGAGAAATATAATTTTTTAAAAAATAATATATTAATTATTGTAAACATATAATTTTTGGTAATTATTTAATTTTTATAATGGAATCATGAATTTTTAGGAGTTTATTTAATTTTTGATAGAAAAATTTTAATTTTTTGGTAAAAATATATAATTTTTGAGAAAAAATGTAAAATATTGGAATTAGGGTATGTTTAAAATCTTGAAGAAAATGATGGGCGAAAAAATAACTCAAAAAAAAAAGGGAAAAGAAAAGAAAAAGAAAGAGGAAAAGAAAAAAAAAAGCCCATTATCATGGGCTTGGGACGGCCATGCGAGTTGGACCATGGCTCATGGGCTGGCCCACTTACTTGCGCAGCCCATGAGCCCATTTCCTGGCCCCCCCCCCCCCCCCCGCCCCCCCCCCCCCCCCCCCCCCCCCCTCCCCCCTCCCCCCTCTCCCTCCCCCCCCCCCTCAC
>JAJIYU010017354.1:0-11733 GCA_030144865.1 Tinospora cordifolia | reverse complement strand
ATAATGAATTAAATGTTAGAAAGATCCACTGAGCTATGTGCTCACCCCTTCCTTCTATTTTTTAGGTAATTGAATCACATGAAGACCATGAATATTAGTTAGGCTCTTTTTTTTAAAGGTTTCTAATTTTTTATGTAAGGGCATGTTGCCCAAGTTTTAAGACTTCCACTGTAATAATTTTTTTTTAAATCAAAGTATGTACTCAATTTTATTTAATTAATTGAGTTTATGAATTTTAGTTATTTCTTTTACTATTGCCTTATTACATTCTTAAATTTAAGTTATGTTCTGTTAAATACAATCAAGACATGAAATAATTGAAATAGAAAGTCAAGTGTGTGTCACTTGTAAAGTAACACTGGCCCGGCCCGCCGTTTGGTTTAGCCCACCGTCAAGAAAATGGTGGCCGTGTCCAATGCTTAAAGATACGGGGGTTGGGGTGTTACACTTAGCAACACCCAAGTGTCTGCCTATGATCCTTTTCTTAAACCTAGGGCCTCAATACTTGGTTGAAAGGTTACTTAGTCAAATCAACAACCTATATCAACATTCCAATAACATCTTTGTATTCTAGTATGCTTTGCCCTGTATTGTAACACTCCCTCCTTTTTAGTTGGTACGAACGTAATTTCAAGTGTGTTCTTCAACTCTAATTACTTGTATGAGCTGGTGGGACAACATCCAATCGGACGACAAGACAAAATCTAGTAAGCAACCAACCTTCTTGAATGAGATAACCTATCTCCCTCTCAATGTTTAGCCTTACTCGAAACAAGGATTACCGACTGAGCTTTGATACCACCTTTGAAAAGCCTCCCCACATGTGGCCCACACCAACTGGTTTTCTGTTTTGGAGGGCACAATTTATCGAAATTCAGTCGAACCTAATTACTTGGCACATTATCGTCACGTACAAAGTGTAAAATCAATCATCTTGGGCCACACGAGAGGCGGTGCGTCACTTTCTCTCATTCTCTCTTTCTATCTTTTCACTGTTCAAACTCTATGAGACTTTCTGTGACATGTTAACTAGATTTCACATAAAACACTTTGTCATCTTTGAATGAAATAAATCAATATCATTATTTGAAAAATTAGTATCAATATTCAAGAGGTATAAAAGCTCTGAGTTTATTACAATAAAAAAACTTTGATAAATAAAATTGGGCCAACATGCCCAACTACAAGATTTAACAAAAGTAAATTTTGAATAAAATTAACTAAGTAGACTTTCATAAGTCACACAGCTTCTCCCTGATTTCCTAAAATGTTAGAAAAGAGGGATGGGCTCAAGAGCTCAGTGGATCATTCTAAATATTTAAATCATTATTTTAATCAAATGCAACATACATGTCAAACGCTTTCAAAGATTAAGTAATTCAAACAGTAACTTGTTATCAGTTGGTGTTAAGATCGAAAGGAATCAACCTCAGTGTGTCAAATCTAGGGAGAGAGGTCAATCCAAACATTCAAACCCATCATTGATGAATTGGGTTCAATTCAAACGTCCAGAAAATTAAAAGAACTAATGAGCAAACACTTATGATGAAATCCATCACTATGGCAGTATGTGGTTATGATCTTTATTAATTTTTTTTAGTAACAAATCACACTAATAATAGATTAAATCATATGTATAAGCACGTAAACATCATCAGCATGGTAAACATCATAGACATGTTATTTCATATAGCATAGATCATGTTATCACATATATCATGCATCATCATTCATGTGCTATAAACATGCATATTCAAGTCATAACATGTGCATTGATACAAAGCACAACATGTATAAAGCAAAACGTGCATATTCAATCCAAGATATATTCCTAGGCTAACAAGCGTACATGCATATATCATTTGAGTCAAAATATAAGTTAAAATCAAGAAATCATCTCCACCTTATACTCTTAATTCCTTCTTTGTACTAGTATTCCATGATTCTTGAGCCTTCAACCTTGAAGACTAAGATTCAATACGTTATTATTTGGGATTCATGTGTTTCTAACACTCTTAAACCATATTCTAATGATTCCTATCTAATATGACCTCCAATTGTGCAAGAAAATCATGTCAAATGGGTCTTAATGTGGTGTTGGTTTTATGTATCGATAGAGGAATGGATTACCGCAATTACAAAAATGCATAACTGAGAAATAGGGGTGTTGAGGCATTACCACGATAACCAGTGAGATTCACAAAAGAGAGGTCGCATTATCGTGATAACCAAGGGCTTCTCAAAAAAACAATGTCATTACTGTGGTAGGCTAAAGCAATAATCGAAGGCATTACTGTGGTAATAGTGATCACTATTGCAGTAACCGACATGAAAACTGGATTTCTATGTATGCTTCTCCCATCCTTTGCTTTCCTATGACCTTGACATCCTAATACTTCAAACTTTGGACCATGAATCATGCATTTGAGACTTTGATAAGGGCATTATACCTTCTTTCATTCTCTGAATCCTCCAGTTTCTTTAAAAGAATGCCAAACAATATGTTCTTGCTATTGTGATGTAGTATTAGGGGTTTTCCTTGTTCTTACTACTATGGTTGTTGCGTGGAATAGCTAGGGAACAAAAGAGTGCCAAGAGGACGGTTAGGAGACCAAGAAGAGAAGTGATTCACACTTGCTTGAGTGGGGAGAATGGGGTGCTCAAACTAGGTTTATATAGAGCTCAATTAGGATGAGTTTAGGACGTTCTTGCGTTTGTTTCCTTGGTAGCAATCTTTCCTAACTCCTTTCCTTTCTATTTTATTTGTTTTCTATGCATAAATATGAGCAAGTATTGATTTTAGAAGTTGCCCATGCATTAGAAACTTTCAATAGTCATTTTGAAAACTTTTCATAATCTTTCTTGCACAAGTTTCATTCGTATTACTACAGTAATAGTGAGAAGGCACTACCGTAGTAACTAGAACACAATGTGTAATACCTCAAAGTTCATACAAAATTTGATCACTAAATTTAATAAAAAAAATATTTCAAGTGCAATAAACTTTGGGAAAACCCATGAAATTATGGTGTTTAAGACCTATAAGTCAATATATGAAAGGACCTACAAACCAGAACGAAATATGAAACTTTGCCCAATAACCAACCACTGGTTATTGCGATAGTGTTATGGACTACCAAGGTAATGATTTCTAGAACGTCAACAATAGCATTGTTCTGGCTACCATGGTAGTGAAAAGACAACTGTAGTAATGCAAATGAAAAAAATATGCAAGGTTCTAGTTACCATGGTAGTGACAAGGACTACCATGATAGTGCAAGCAAAACCCAAAAAATGTGCAATTCTAGTTACCATGGTAGAGGATTTCATTACCGTGGCAATGCGGGAGAATACATGTATGTTGCGCAAAAAAACCTAGTTTGTAGTGTTTTATCCCACAGTCGTACACTTCCTCCCACAAATCAAAACCATCTGCCTCCAATCGATGTTTTCCTCATCTCATAAACATCCTAAGTTGGATCTTTTCCATTCCACCCTCTCTTGACTATCCCACAAGCCTATATAGAGGAAGAACTGCACAAATTGTAAGGGTGTGTATTTTGGCACCATACCGAACCACCATAGAAAGGTAAGGCTTTAGGTTCACATGCAATCTATGTGGTTTATCAATACCTTAACATTGTTTGAGTTTATGATTGTTTCTTTCGATATAACAGAGTAGTAGACATGTTTCAGGTGTTCCGATGAGATAAACATTAGGAACAACGAAGAGGAGCAAGTTATAATGTTTTCCATTCACTATTATGTGTGTTTTAGGCCTAGAGTTAGTGTGTTGAAGCCCCATGTACAAGAGGAAACCAGAAAACGAAAAACCATGCATGAAAATGTAGTGTCTTCTGGAAATCATGTGACTATCGTGGTATTTAATCACAATAATGCACTATACACACTGAACCATCCTCTGATTTATTACGATAACACGAAACCCTACTACGATAATGATAAAACATCCATGGACTATTATGGTACACTACCATAGTAGTTCAACTAACACCCACTGGTTACCATAGTAATCTACTGTGGTAACAAGATGAAACTTTTTGTGGTGTTGTATATACATGTAAATGGACTATTGTGGTGCTTAGTCCTTCTACCATGGTATTTAGGTATAGAAATACATAATATTTGCCAAACCATGACCCATTACGCACACCATGTACCTTGATCACTAGATATTAAATTTAAAACATTAAATGTGCTACAAGTATTGCTTTATGATCCTTAAAGGTTGAGGACTCAAGAATTTCGAGATAATGAAGCGAGGATTAAAAGCAATTGAACAAAGAAACAAGTGCAGCTGAATACCCATACTCTTTAGCATTATTTTAGTTTTAGATATGAAACATGATTGGTTGTTTACATTTTTTAAATGTTTAGAAGCATGCTATAAAATGTGTATGACACTTATGGATGAATGATTGTCTTTTATAATGTTGACAACAAGTCACACAACTTATGAATGTCAATTACTGTGTACAACATATGCTATATGTACCATATGAGGAATAGCATGACTTATGTGATCCTATGCATGATGTACTATCAATTATGATATGTTTCTTATTCATATCTAGATATTGATACTATGAATATGTTCACGGACACTAAAATAAAGATGATTAAGAGAATTAACCACGTATTGGGGCAGTAGTGATAACACTATGGCAGTACCCTAGTATCATCATGGGGGTTTCCAATCCAAGGCGGGTCTCATGCTACTGTGCCAGTAGTAAGAGGGGATTGATTGTCGAGTTCAGACTTCCATCCCTAGACTGATAGCTGAGTTGAGGCTTCACTCCAAAGATAGGGTTATGAATAGGTAATTGACCTTCGGATGTTACTTCTGATATTTTGACCTAATGGAGAATACTAAGGATAGTCCTTTGGGTTTTAATGTCAACCTAAATAATTGAAGTATTTGAAATGCTTAATTCTCGATAAGTCTTTGCATGTTTTGTATTTTGACTTTAATAATGCTTGAGACGTACTGTTTATGATCCACGAGGCTCTTGAGCTCATCCCACTAATTCCTTTTCAAGTAATCATTGAAGGCACTTGAACTGACAATTGAAGAGGAGACATTTTTGTAGTAATGATATGCCTCACTAATGAAGTTGTGTAGGAAATGAGAAAATCACTTTGTTTTTCGATTATAGGGCATGGATCCTAGTTTAAATTCATTACGTTCATTCATTTTTTGAAGTTGGCAATGGGGCAAGACATTTATTAGTTTGTATAAACCTCAACCATGGGGGCTAGTGTTTGACCATTATTGATGGTAAGTCGATTCTTTTTATTCTTTTATTCAACCCTATATTATTGTTTAGTTATGTGATGAATTAATATGTTGTTACTCTAATATGGTATGGGGTGTGACTTGGTACATATTCACCAAGAGATAAATGATTGAGAAATAGTCATGTCTCGATTTTTGAATAGTGAAAGCGAGAATGACCACATACAAATGTGGTTGCGTCTCAAGTTGCGAGACATGTATGTTGCCTATGACGATTTTGACAAGTTCAAGGGCCAAGGTGTTACATAGTGTCTTTGTTGGATTTTTTGGACTAGAACACACTATCGTAGTAGTGAATATCATTACCACAGTAACTAGTGAGTTGGTCATTTGCAAATTTTTGTGTTTTGTTCCGGTTCACCTACCCCTTTGTACATTTGATTGTACATGTTTTACATCATAAATTTTGTGTTTTTTCAAAGTTTACTTTAATTGAATTATTTTCTTATATTTATTTATTCAACAAAATTTTGGGGTGTCAAATTGGTGGATTAGAGAAATTATCTCTACTTGACCATCTAATCTATGAGAGTGAAGAACATGGGTTGATTGTTGAACCTCATTAATCAACCATCCATCTTGCTTCAAAATTTGTCCATAACGTTCCAGGGTAAAATGATTTAAGCTAGTTGTTAGAAAGTTGTCTTGGAATGAAAGAATTTGTGACTACACCATTTGCATCAATAACAAGGAGAAGGCCATCCAACAAAGAATGAGATTGTGGAACATCAATTGCATGATTTCGGACCCTGTAAGCAATTTGATAATGATTGGTTGCTATAAGTGCTATGTGAATCTAACTTGCTCCAATAATTTGAGCTTGAATGCACAGTGTGTTAAGGACATGGGGGTCGTTGAGAGAAATATTGAAATTTAGATAAAATGTGATAACTACAGTACCCAAATCTAATGGAGTTTGGAGTGTTCCAATAACTACGCCTTGATATCGTATCATTCTAGCATTTAGTAAAGCTATTCAAAAGATAGCCTTGGTCAATTTTCTTCCATGAAAATTTTCAAAGCTCCAAAAAGAAGATGGGAGTACCTTGCTTGTCTCCATGGTCTTAAGAGAGAGGAGGCAAGAGCAAGAGGAAAGAAATGTTCAGACTAATCTGCCAAGATAGAGTGTTATGAGAAATCAACACTTGGACGTATTTTTTAATAGGATTGTAAATGTCATTCTTTAAAAAAAATGATTTTGTGAGTAAAAGTAATTGGACGTATATTGTAGACATTATTAGGCACAATAGGTGTAAAGCTTGTGGTTAAGATAACACCCTTATCATTAGGAATATACTCTATCTCATAAAGACTATCAACCTTTGCTTGTTTGCAAGCACTAACAATAGTTTGGTGATCTTGGGATATAGAAGATATAGTTGTTTCCATATTTCTTAAGGACATGCAAAAATTTCCAAGGTACTTTGTGTTGTGAAATGCTTGAGATGCCCTCTTTTCTAAATTGGTTGACGAACACACTCTTGACCTTAAACTGTGTCGTATCCTAGGAAAATTATAGATGCTAGCTAATTGCTATTGAGCAATTTTCTATAGGCTTACTTAGAGTTTTTTGATATGCTAGATCCAATTCTGTGACAAGCATAAAGCATACTAATTATCAACTATCACTCTGTATACCAATCAAGCCCACTAGTGTGACAGAATGCTAGTTGGTGAGTTTGGTGAACTTGGAGGAGATGGAGTTTGTGGGATAATTCGGGTGTTCCAAAAAGACAAGATAGAACTAACAAAATATTGAAGGAAATAATTGGAATAATAGTGACAAAATAACCAAAAGCAATTAAGACATGAACAATTTATTTCATGACCGTAATAGGTAAACATGAAATATACTTGAATATTGACTAACTCTGATACCATAAGAGTGGTGTTCTCTTTAAGAACTATTAGAGTTGTCTTCATCAATCTTGGATAACTGGACTCAACTCCCTAATTAGTCTCATCTAGGGATTGGAAGAAAGAATTATTTAGTGTGGGAGCCAAAATTTTCAACTTATGCATAGTGCTTGAAGGGAGGGTAGTTATGATATAGGAGAAAATGAAATGAGAGTGCAAATGATGACAATTAGCATGGATGCCACAAGGTAGGTGTACAGTGCACTGAAAAATAAAATAATAAATGCAATAAAAATTACAACGTTGTAGTATAAAAATAAAGAGTAAAAAATAAATGATAAACATGAAAAACCTATTTCGTGATGAAAAATAAAATTATTAAAAATAATTGTTGATCTAAATTAGGTCAACATTTTGGATAGATCCAGAGCGATGAGGATCTTGAAGTGGTGGGACATTTGAACAGGTAGAGATGACTACCGAGTTTTAAATTATTATTTTAATTTATATAAATTATGCATGTGTGTGCTTAATGATATGATTGAATGACTTGGATGAGTGCATGATATATAACATAAAATATATTTTCCTTTATTTTTGATCATGTGGGTTTGAATGTTTGGAATATCGTGAAAGTTATTTTGAAAGTTAATGTGGTCCATTTATTTTATTTTATGAAGTTCATTGGGAAAAAATTAATAAAGGTTTTAACCATGTACTGGGACGATGACTAGCCATTAGGTGTCATTGTGGGTGTCCCTAGCCCAAACGTGACTTTAGTTGTTTATTTGATTTTTGAGATTGATATTGTTATCACGACAGTGGTAGTAGCAAGATGGGACTGAGAGTCATAGAGGACCTCATTCCCTAGTTAGGGTCCTAAATAGGTAATTAGCCTTAGGGTATTACCTCTGAATGATATCTCAGACCACAAGGCAACATCTGATAGATTTCTTTTGGTCTTAACATCAACTCAAAATGACCTAATGTTTGAAACACTTAATGCTTGGAAGTGCATGACATGTGTGTTCATTTAATTGATATAATGGTTTGAATATTTGGTTTGATCCACTAGGTTCTTTAAGCTCACCTCACTTCTAACATTTTAGGTTGACAGTAGCATGGAGCGATAAGAGACATCCTTTCATATGAGGTTTAATGTCAATGATGGTTTTAGCTCAGTTGGGCATGGTAACCTTATAGTATCATTATTATTTTTATTTTGTATCTTGAATAACAAGAAGTCATTGGGGCCAAATAATATTTGTTTTGTTGAATTATAAGAGAACTATTTCATCAATGATTAGATTTGATAGTTAACCTTCTATGTTATCACATCTAATTGATATGTAGTTATTGTTATCTATTGACCTTATCCTTGTTTGAGATTGTGACATAGGTACTAGAAAAAGTAATAGTGATGCGCTGTTTCTTGAATTACTCGACGAGTCCTCAGTGTATAATGAACAGATGGTTGATGAACTACTACAAATAATATTGTGTTGATGGATTAGATTGCATTTAATAATGAACGAGGCTATTTTACTCCTAGAGAAGGTCAGCAGGAGGCGGGGTGTTATAAAAGCAGTGAAAGGGCTTAGATAAGGGGGTCCATTATCACCTTTTCTTTTAATATTATTGGCATATAGCATGAGTTGATTGATATCAAAAGCATGCGACAAACTATGATAACAGGTTTCATCTTTGTAAAAGGAAAAACGAGGATCTCACACCTATTATTTGTAGATGACATAGTCCTCTTATTAAAAGAAGAGGAAGAAAACCTACAAGTGGCATATAAGATTTTAAAAAACTTTAGTGAGATGTCAGGACGACACATAAACTTGTTAAAGACTCGAGTGGCAATAATCAACAGGGAGGAAAGAAGACTATTGAAAGTGGCAAACTAGGTTGGATGCTTGGTAAGTTACCACTTAACTATCTAGGAATGCTGCTGGGGGGCAATCCAAACAATAAATAATTTGGAAACTGGTAATCAACAAGGTCGCAAATAGGGTGAAGGGATGGAAGAAGGCATTTCTATCAAAAAGCAGGAGACTAATATTGATAAGGGTAGTATTATCAACATTACTAACTTATTACTTATCTCTAATTAATATTCCCATGAGTTTGGCAAATAGTATTGAAAGACAACTTAAATAATTCTATGGAAGAGGAAGGTAAGACAAAAATTCACAAGTTTGGTGAAATGGAAGATAGTTATAAGACACAAGGAGTAAGGAGGTTTGGCAATTGTAAACATTAAAGACAAGAATATCACATTGTTCAATAAATTGTTGTGGAGATTGGCTAAGTAGCCACACGTGCTATGGGCAAGGGTATAGATAATATCTATGGTAGCGCACTACCATTTCAATATGATTGAGAAGGAGAACAAAGATAAAGACATCATGTAACATACATTAAAAAAAAGTATAAGCAAGTTAATTCTATGATAAAGTGACATTTTCATAATTCTCCAGGGTATTAAACTCAAAAGAGAACCAAATCATCATTTATGACATTTTTGGGGATATCTTTGAAAAAATTAAATAAATGTCAAAAATATCTTCAAAGATATTATAGGAAAAGGACAAAACAGTGAATAAAGATATTTCTTCTTAATACCATTGACATTTCAAAAACGAATTTAACCTATAAATAAAGATAGAGTGACAATTAATTTCATATTAATCTCTGTACTTTTTTAAAGTATTACACGTTGTTCTGAAAGCTTGAAACAACACAAGGAGTTAAAGTGTTAAGGTAGAGAAAAACCTATGGTTTGCTTGTCATACCTCTACTTTCTAAATTGTACATTTAAAATTATACTCACATCTTGACTACTTACTAGTTAATGAATTATGGGTGAGAGCTAGCCCTTGCTAGAAGCTAAATGCACCCGATGTTGTATGAGATTAGAAAATTTCTTTACATTATTTTGTTATTATGTATTACTTGTGTGCTCTTTGTGCAATTATTGTCGACTGAGTTAGTATATGAGAAAGCTCGCTCGGAGATCCATTGGACGTTATGCTCACCAATCTTCCTTATTTTTTAGGAAATCATAACTAAGAAAGTCTAATAAAGACCTTGAGACAAGTAAGAGATGATGAAGGAAAAAAGAAGAAAAAAGAATTGAATAATGTGCATTTGTAAATAAGATCCAATAAATTAGGAATACAACCAAAATTTGCTACATATAGTGTTGTATTGTTTAATGTAGTTCAAGTAAAAGATAATATTTGAGAATAATTTACAATTATGTACAATTGAAGTACTTATGTAAATAATAAAGAGTATGATGTGACTATGGTGATTTCAAAGTTGTTCATTTTAATCTTTAATTGTTCTTAAAGATCCCTATAATTGAGATTAATACGACAAAGATTAGACTACGGTGTGACACATCATGAAGCCCATGAAAATTTATATTGCCATTAAAGCTAGAAGTTGTACAACAATTCAAGCTAAGTGTGGGTGATGGTTTGCATGTATGAATGATTAAATGAATAGAAATATAATACAGTTTTAAATTATATGTTATACCATGCTATTAACGTTGGAGTCCTATTGATCATCTATTTGTTGATATAATCCATGCTTGTGTACCATTATTACATTTTTTATATGCTTTTAATTAAACAATGATGATTAAGAAACTAAACATATACCTACGCGACATATTCGTATTTGGTTATAGTCGGTATTGTCCCTATTGAGTAGGCTTAGCACACTGAATATTCTCTCATTTGAGATAAGCAAACTTAGGGTCATGGATTGGTATAGTACCACTCCCATGTATAACCACTAAGTAGTTTTGTTTAGGGTATATACTATAAGATGACCTTGTTTTAGAAGTGTCCTCGATAATTAATGCCTTCAGAAAATGTGTTCTTGAGGGTCAATGCCTACTTTAGGAGGTGTCCTTGGACTATATTCTAAATCGATGGATGTCTCGTATAAGAATAAGAAAATACCAAGGATAGTCTTTCGATCTTAATCTGTAACACCCCGCCTCCCAAGTCCCATCTTTCACATCATCTGACGGTTCAAGTTTCTTTGATCATAAATCTCGGGATGTCCGGGAGACGGGCCCGTGCTACATTTTCTTCTTCTTAGCCCCAAATGCATTAGGGTTCTTGTGTACATTAGTCTATGTACCAAATGACATCATGGTAAATAAAATTCTTCATTTATTCATTCGAAAATTTTGAGTACAATAAACCATTACAGCGAAAAATAAATTTAAAACTGGAAATGCATTATTTCACTTAGACCGATGTGCCCTACATTGAAATAAATAAAAACTTTCAGTGGGTAAATCTCCTCGCAAGCTGATTAATTTCCTGTTGTGAAAAATAAGGGGTAAGCTAAAAAGCCTAGTGAATCATTTCATCTATTCAATCCATTATTTCAACCAAACAGTGCAAGCAGATCAAACACTTTCAGAGATTAATTCGATTCGACCAATATATTAATTCAGTCGTAATTTAGACCGAACGGGAATACCCTCTGTGCTCCAGATCTAGGGAGAGAGATCAATTCTGAAACTCAAA
>JAJIYU010017353.1:0-11702 GCA_030144865.1 Tinospora cordifolia | reverse complement strand
AAAAAAATATTTTTTTAAATGTTTATATCACATCCTATTTTATTCTACCAAAATAATCATATCTTATTCTATGCATCAAAGGGGCCTAAGAGTATAATTTCCACCAACGTTCCTCATATTCATAGCTTCTAGCATGGCATGCATGCAATCCAAACCGGTTTTGTGAATGTATTTTGGAGCCTAGAATTCTAGATTTTTTAATGGTTTTATGTAAACAGTTTCGAATCTGGTTGGAATTAATGATCTGCGCATGCATGTGGGATTTTTTTAAGGTAGTCGGTTGAGTTTCTATTGGTGTCTTTTTGGGTCTTCCTAACCATTGATATTCATGGGTTTTCAAGAGTTTGAACGGAAACCAGGGAAATTAATGAGAGTAGTGACTATAGTTGGGAAGTTGGATTTCTGATGTGTATTCGGGATTTTGTTCATGTGATCAGTTTGTGCTTTATCTTAATTTTTTATGTCATACACGGTTTGAATTTGATATGTATAATTGTGAGAATTTCTATTTTATGGAGATATTATGTAAAAATATTGTGGTTATGAACTCAGATGCAAAAAGCTCTTGACCATGCATCAGATTTTGCAGTCGGGTGCCAAAATTTAGAGAGGATGGCGATGATCATTGAGCTAAAAACCTTTTTTTTCTTATTTTATATTTTTGAATGATCTTTCAATTCCTTCAACCTCATCATAAAAATATGGTATGTTATCCCATTGAAGAAGTTTTGTTTCAACTCATTATCGGCCGGTCACCCACCCATTTTCAGAACGAAAAGGAGTGGGACACCATCGATGTCCCCTGAAGTGAGCCTCTTGCTTGAAGGAGGAAACAACCTCATCCCACCCATTAATGAGAAAGAATCTGTCCAGCTTGCAACACATTGGAGTAGATCTTGAGTCTGGACAACTGTCATCTGCATTCTGCAGTGATAGATCTTTTAAGTGAAGTTCTCAAATAAAATGATCAAATTCCACTGAGACGACGACGATTTGATTTTTAAGATAAGTGTCTGAATTTATAGTCATGCATCACTTATTCTCACAAACAGCAGCTCTAAAGTTAAAGATGGGTTGCTGAATTAGTATAAAATTTGACTATAAGAGTCAAAATATGCTTTAAATAGTTGTTCAATTCTCACTTACCCTGCATGTGTGCCTTTCTGCGATGATATTTTTATCCTCACAAATGGGTTAGTAGGCAAATTGTTCTAAATTTAGGGAGAGTGATATTCAGATTCATACAAAGTTCCAGCAGCAATACGTTTCAAAATACACAAGAATTGGTCCAAAAATATATTGTGCAAGAGATAAAAAAAAAAAAAACACAAAAGGCCTCAGTCCCATCCCAAAAAAAAAACACGTGAAGGTGAGGATCAATTTGATATTATTAAGGGTTCATTGATTTCTCTTATGGAAACTTAAACTTGAAGAGAGTTAACTAAACAATACGAATTGGTAGTGTTTACAAAGCACCCTCAGAGGAATTTGTAAAATACTCCTCATGGATTAAGCATGCGAGAAATAGTTAATATTTATTCAGGATGATGTAGTTACTTCAATCCTTTTTTTTCTTATAAATAATTGTCATCTGGACCCTTTATGTAATCGTGCTTAGGGCGTCCGCAATGGGATTGGTAGGCGCTCAATGTGCACCTACATGGCCAGATGCCCCATTGCGGACTCTGGCCACCAAACACTCAATACTTGAGGTTTTTTTTTTTTTTTTTTTTAATGCCATTGCAATCATATATATATATATATATCATTTTAATAACTTTAACACTACATTGCAAGCGCCTCACCATCCGTTTCAACGCATTTAGCAACAACTAGATATATATATATATATATAAATATAATATTTAAAAAAATAAAAAAGGTGATATTTTAATTAATTTTAAAATATAATATTTTAAATTAATAATATTAAATGTGAATAATATGTATTATGAAAAGTATATATTTTTTATAAATGAAATATTGTGTATAATATAAATAATAGATTGATTTGATTGTGAGTCTGATACAATATAGTCTAATAAACGTGAACTATTGTAAGAACTAGTCTAATGAGTAAAAAATTAATGAGTTGATGATATAAATGATATATTAAACCATTGATGGGTTAATCCATTATGGATACCCTTATGTTTTTTATCTTAATAAAGTATCTAAGTTTTTATCTAGTTTTAATATTAGCATCTTTGCAACCACATGGTAACAATAAAAATATAAATAATGTACTTCTTTTAGTACACAGCATATACATTAAATATTACAAATATATTTATTGTACGTACTAGAATAAGATTATTCTTACATGATAAAATAAGATGTAAATGAATTAAATAAAAAGAGAATAGAATAAAATGAAACTAACTTGAACAAAATGAGATAAAATAATCCTACAAGTTTAAGTGAAATTATTTTATCTCATAATGATAAAATAAATGATTGGCTTGTAATTTATTTTAATCTTCTTCCTCTTGAACCAAATATAAAAATAAGATAATTTTTAATCATATCATTTACAATCTTATATACCAAACAACCCTGAAAAGAATTTAGTGACAGCTGATGTATGAGATATAGGGCTATTATAGGGAAGTGACGTACAGTATTAATTCGTTTGTATTACAGTTCATAGGCATGACCCATTGTATCAGACATGTTTCTCATGCCCCCAACCTTCAATAATTTATTTTCACAATATACAGACATGATATACAAAGGGCTTGAAAAAGTACCTTTTAGAGTGTTTCAATCTCTATTAAGTTCTTAATTTGTTAAAATTTAAATACAAAGGGCTTGAAAAACTTTTAATTTGTCAAATTTTAAAAATAGTTTCTCAAAAGTTACGAAAGATTGTTCTTTTAAAAGGTTATCGCTTTTCAAGTTTATACATTTATAACTCATGCCGATGACCTTGGCAATCCAACCAGGAGTCCATGTAAGTTCAACAGAAGAGAGACTTTGGTTATGTTGTAAACGAAACACCCACATTGCAAGAAGGAAAGAGCTGTAGATTTTGTTAAAGAATGTTTATCTTCAATCCCAACTCACTGGATAGCAATATCCCACTTAAAAGGAATTTTAAAGGGCACATAACACAAATAATAATCGGACCAAATCCTAAAAAGAACCGAAGAACCTAAAAACATGTGACCCATCCATCTCTCCATAATCTCCCATTCATGTAACATTTTTCTTGAGTTCCCCATCTCTTCCAGCAACAAATTGGGAGAACTTCAAGAAGCTTGCTTGAACCAAATAGACTTAAGTATGAGTTCTTTCTTTTATGTATATTTGAGAATTAGGGCAACGTGCAAGCACAAGATATCAGATTCAAGGCCAATTTGAATATTTTAAACTTGTTAGACTAATTTCACAAGCAACCATTGAAGAAAACCTCATCCATAGATATAAGAATCAAGTCCAATTTGAATATTTTAAACTTGTCAGACTAATTCCATAAGCAACCAATTGAAGAAAACCTCATCCATAGGTTCTGACCCTAAAACCTAAGTGCCAAGCCTTAGCAGTGCCTAATCGATCACTAAAGATTGGGTTACTGACAGGAAGAACAAAACAAATGGGAACAAGCAGCAATTCTTCTAGTCTCAATTGCATCATTCAACTGAAACTAATACTATCATTCTACATTTTCTTGAATGCTATAAAGCAAGGTACCTTCTAATAAATAATTCATGAAGCTAAGAAATAAATATTCAACACTACAAAAAAAATAGTATGGAAACGCTAATGAAGAACAAATTTCTGGTACTAAAATAGCATTTTCTAGAAAATAAACACAGATAAAGCATGAAATTTTTGCTGGTGCTTGTAAGTTTTTGAAATTTCACTGTCCAACTACAATTTTTGCTGGTGCTTGTAAGTTTTTGAAATTTCACTGTCCAACTACAATTTTTGTGTATAAACAGATGTAACCCGCAATAAAGTAATACGAAATTATGTAACTTTCAAAATTGGAAACTTACATAATTTGACATGATTCTTCTTTTGAATTTTTCTCTAATTGGGAAAAAAATCAAAGTAAATCAAGAATTACATACAGCAACTATAGATATAAAGAAAATATACAGGGCTGGCAGCCTATCACAGTGAATTGCACTTAAGCTAATGAGATGGCCAAGAAAAACATGTCTAACATCTGATCAAAGGGCCAAAAATCTCACCTCCTACTGAGAGCTGCTGTTTAAGTATAAAAGCTATCTGAGCATGTATAAATTGCCTTGCAACACGGGTGGAATGGCTGTGTGTCAAACCAGAGGAGCTCCTCAAATGCTGATGGATCCAAGTGATCCCACATATAAAGATTAGAAAAAAAAAAAGACTTTTCTAATGGTCTGAGTGAATATATCTTGGTTTGCACATCTCACAGCTATGCTATAGCCTGATGGGCAATCCATAGTTATGGAATGTCCTGATCACACCATCCCTGCCTGCAGTAACAATCACTAGACCCCAAGATGATGATAAAGCCATGTGACTGCAACTATGATCATGTGCTGAATTCTGATTACAATTGCGAAGATCACAATTATCATGCTCCACAACTGGAACAGCCCATAATGGAAGTTTCTCCTCAGGCCATGTTGCAGAGCCCTTTGATCGTTCATCCATGGTGAACCAACCATTTAGACAGAATCGTTCAGAATCTTTAAGAAGCAAGGAACCACCTTCCAAATGTTCTGGTGTTTTTAATGAAGATTCAAGATGGTTTCTGCCTAAACCCATCTGTTCTGGCTCCATTTTGGACCAAGGTATGGCAACAGACACACCTTCAAAGAAAAAATGCTCACAAGAACGTATAGATTTTGTCCGCTTGGATGATGCACAATTCAAGCCATCATAGTTCCATACATAAACACGGGAGTCCTCGCCCACAGAAATTATATGTCTCCCATTAGACGTGAATGAAGCAGACACCTGACTTCCTGACTTCCGCAAGCCTGTTCATTATGAACAACTGGGTAAGGTATACTGGTCCAGAATTAATGGGACACGAAAGAGTTCAAGATTGAGAACCAATCTGATAATCAACAGCACTAAAGCACAGGATACCTAAAAATGCCACAAACTATAACTTTCCACACTCGGAACAATGGAAGATTATGTATTTGGCTCATGTGTGCACTAAAATTTTTGTGAATTGTGATTATTGGCATAACAATTATAAGTCTACCATGTAAATATCCATATGGAATATATAAATAAAAACGAGTTTCAAAAATAGCACTTGGCAGAACACCCAAAGTGCAAATAGGCCATTTAGAGGAACCAAGACATATATTTGCTTAATTATACACGCCTAGTTTTCAGTTAAAAGTAGCTATCTCAAAGTAACATCTCCCTGTTCAGAATTCAGATGGAGCTCAGAAGACAAAATCCTTAAAAAGTGTAAAGCACTCAGGTTAACCCCAAGTTCTGTTTTTTTTTTTTTTTTTTTTTTTTCAATCAACAACATAGGCATCTGTATATGTGAATCTAATAACTTAACTCTAATGGCTGGGATAAGGTACAGCTTCTCATATGTGAACACAGCTAACTGTTGTCTCCTTTCCTTTTAGGATGGAGTCAGTAATTTTCCTGGAAGGTAAAATACAAAAAGGAAAGAAAATTGCAACAAATGGTACAACAAATCCAGCTTCTATAATCTATTAGGTCCCAAGACAGAAAGAGGACAAATTTCACCAAGAAAACAGCCTCCCTCACTCATACATTGTGTTTAAGTAACCTCCTCAACACCACCTGAATTGTCTCTCTCCAAAAAGCTTGGACCAAGCAAAATCTTTCAAACTAAAGTAAGATTAAAAATATCACCTAGGTTTTTGTTTGTATTCCAGGGGCAAGAAATCTTAGAAATTAGTAATGTTCACCAGCACTTCCACATCCAATGGACCTCCAATTCCCCAATTTGGAACGGTCATTACAATGGACCTATAATATCAACAACAGCTTCAGCTATAAACGAAGGAGGATGATGCAAGTGCCAAGAGCAAAACTAGTAACAGTATTACCTTGCTATAGTTTCCAATTCTAAAACAACTTAATAGTACAAGAAGCACAAAGCAAAGTGCGTTAGATGTTTGTCATCACATGACAAATCATATTTGACCATTCATTTCTATCTAGGGCCATGCGATTTCCCCTCTACTTCAATTAAAATCACTCCCCGTCATCTGCTTGCTTTTCTGACAAATCAAAATGCTTCTTTTAAGGCAATGATGAACAAGCATTAAATGCTCCTACCATTATGTGAATTGTACATATGTGTGTCAAGTAAAATACATATATAGTGTATATATATATATATCAAAGAAAAGCACTGCAGAAGATGAAAGATTTGCAATGTTCAATTTCAACATAGACAGCAACCATTATTAAACACAGACACACACACAAAAACGAAGACTGAACCAAACAATCATTCATTTCCATTTTTGCTTGAATACCAATTAGTTCATACAAGGCACTGGAAATGTGCTACTATCACAGCAGCACAGCAATACAACAGAATATTTGCATATCCACACCAAAATAAGAAATTAAGAAGAGGAAACAACAAAGATAAAACTAGAAAACCAGTGTGGTGGAGACCTGTACCTCTGTACTTAAGGATGACATCAACTCCATCAAAAATGCGAATTTTTGAATCTGCTGATGTTATCATAATTTTTTGAGAATTTTCTGGGGAAAACTGCAAAGAATGACAACGAAGCACGTAAAGAACATGAAATAGAATTGACATTAGCGATAATTGACAGTGCAAGTACAAACAAAAAATTCAAGTAACCTGAAAGCCGGTAATCCTGTTAGAAGAGGACTTCTTTCTTCCCTGGACAGATATTTGTACATCAAGCAGAGGCCGACTACCTACTCCATCAATCAAACGCAGGATGGATGTTAAACATGTTATGCAGCTACATGAAAACAAGGCAGGAACAAAATTATGCAGTAAGAGAGCATTGTTAACAGAAAAACACACCTGATACATCATAGAAGCGGCAATCACCACCAATGGACCCAACAACAAATCCCTGCTGGGAAGACGAAACATTAAAAAAATAACCATCTCAAAGAATTCAACTAATGAAGAACAAAATCCAACTAGGACAAACATAAAGCAGCAAAAAGTAGTATCATAAATAATTCCAGTTAGTGTAAAACCTGTCCATCTGGCTGGTAAGATATGGCAGTCACTATATCTCTGACATCTGCCCAATCAACAACACGACTTTCAGCAATGCTCCAAATTCGAACTTTTCCATCAATAGACCCACTGATAAGATATCCCTCATCAACAGGGTTGAACTGAATGCATGTCACTGATTCCATTCAAAGAGGGCACAATTACAGTTAGAAAGAGTCATCAAATTCTGCATTCCAGAAAAAGTATTTGCGGGTCAGGGTAGCTGAATTTCAACCATCTTAGATAAATTAAACCATTAATCTATTTTAACAATTACCATAATTCTTGTGGTAGAAAACTTGCAAACAGTCATCAACACCCACTTGCCACAGACGAACAGTTTTATCCTTAGAAGATGAAAGCAAACACTGCAAGCAAACATTACATTCAGTTTCACATCAAGGTCAAAACATAGTGGAAATACAAGTGTATGAGGAAGACATACACTTACATTTGACTTTGACCAACAAAGATCTAAGATATCACTGGTATGGCCATGAAATTCATGGAGTGGTGACTCTTCAATCTTGAAGACCTTTTGAGGAATGACAACAGATGCAGCTCTTGAATTTATTCTTCTGGGAATAAGCTTGATCCCTTTTGCTTTATGAGTAAATTCAGAATTACCTTCTGAAGAAAAAGACTTGCATGATGCATCAATTGATGTGACCTGCCAAACACGAACAACACTGTCTTCTCCCCCACTGGCCAGATACTTTCCATCTGGACTAAATTTCATTGTCCAGATAAAGCCCTTATGAGCTTGAATTTCTTGTCCCATGTAAACTGCACTAAATTCAACACTTCTCTTCTTGTTGTGTTGGACTTTCATTTTGTTTATCTTGGTTGTTTCACAGTTCTTAGATGAGGGCTCGATGTCTGACTTTCGCATTATTGATTTCTTCAATTTCTTGCATAGAATTTGATTCCACCAATCACAGAATTTCTTTCGGCGGTGGTGATGCTTACTAGCATGTTCTTCCTTGTAATTAGCTGAAGCCTCTCTTTGCTGCAGCTGCTGAGCCAAAGGCGAAGAGCCAAAAGCTGTATGAAACTCATTTACCACCATTGTCTGCCTATTAGTTCTACACCGGGCAAGCTCACCGGCTAATACTTCCATATCAGAATCCAGGTCCTTTCTAAAATCTGATTTCTCCGGTTTCCGATTACCATACAAATCCAAAGAACTTGACACAGCACCATAAGACTCTTCAACCCTCACTAAATCTGGACACTGGAATGAACAACCAGAGCTTGACATGTCTTCGTCTTCTCGTTTCTGGTGAGTCACCCCAGCGCGACGATAAGCAGATGATTCCGCAGGAACAAACTCAGTGAAACCCATTCCCTTTATAAACCTATCACGGCGTTCCTGGACACTTCCAGGCTCGTTTCTCCAAATCTCGTAATCTAATTCAGAATAACGCCCACTTACAGAACCCTCAGAAGACAGAGAATCACAACGTCGAAGGTAATCAACGGAATCAAAGAACACATCTCCTGCTTCATCGTTACAATCCAGCATGTTTCTATAATCTTTCTCTTTACAACAAAATTCCACATCAAAAACCTCTCATGAAAACAAACACAAACACCGTTTCGTCTTCTTCCTCCTCCTCTTGTTCTTTTATATGATCGTAGTCAGAAAAAAAAAATAAGAAGAAATCAACCGTTTAAAATGCAAAACCAGAAATCACGGTGCAAAACTCCCGCGCGACGTGGCCCAATTGAATGAAGATGAGCATTTCAACTGAAACAATTAAGGGTTAAAAAAAGAACTGTTTCAGAACGAAATGACGAGCTACGAGGCACCAATTATACCAAAAGACCCGCAAAAAGTTTCTATTCTTTTTCTTCTGAAAAAAATATTCCAAAGGTACAAATGAAAGAAGACTACATTCAGAGAATAACAGAATACCAGGAAGTAGTAAACAGTGTAAAAATAATAATAATAATAAGGAACAGAGATCAAAAAACCAAAGGGCTAACAATTTTTTTAAAAAAAATTATGTAAGTTAACACATAAATTAAACATTACCTCGAATTCCATGTAAAGAAACAGCAACATTCACCATTGTCACCGTCTATCGAGTGTGGCTGAGGCACCTGTAATTGCTTCTATATCAGGCCAAACACTACCGTTGAATTACTGGGTATATTATACTAATGAGAGACAAAAAACCCTAAAATTCTTTGAATCAGACCCCCAACCGAAGGGTTAAGAAATGGTTATTAGCGTTTTCTTTTAAAAAATTATTAACAAAAGAGAAGGAGAAAATGGCGGAGAAAGGCAAGGAGATGTGGCAAAAAAGAAGCACAAGCACAGGTAGAGCTCAACAACTGCGCACCCCAATTTATAAAACAGAATCCGGAAACGAAGGCGGCCTCGAGATTTGGACTCGTAGATTGCAGGAGAAGCAGCGCACGAGCGACAAACACGAGCGGTGAAGACCAACTCGTCTCTGTAAAATCCAAGCCAATCTCTGCAAACAACAACTAATAAATTTCAGATTAAAATCTCAACAAAAAAAAAACCTGTTTTTTCTTTTATTTATTTATTTGGGGCAGCGGCATTAAAGAGAGGTATTAACAATTCAAGGAGAGAAAACAAAGCAGAGACAGGCTGTTGAGCAAAATAGGAACGGAGCTAGGGCTTAGACAGATGTCTAGACTGGGAAACCCTAACCCTAACCCTAAGGTCCCTAAGCCTAAACCCTAACCAGCGAAAGCGATCGCGGCTGAATTGCAGAGCTTTAAACGTTATACAACCGGTGGAATTAACCATCCGAGAACCGACAAGTGTCGAATAATCTCCGAACCTAGGGTTTCGTTTCCATATGGAGACGACGACACGCTCTGGTTCTTCTTCTGGTTCTCTTTGTACGCTATTATCATCTCTGGCCGCAGTTGCTACTGCTGCTCCTACTTCTACTACTGCCACTAATCTTTGCTTTTGCTTTGGTTTGGTTGTGGCCCCTAGGGTTTCGTGCTCCTGTTGTTTTCCGACATTAAAGATTAGGTTGTTGAGCTTTTGTTTTCCGCTGCAAAACTTTTTATTTTCTCTGTAATTTTTATGGATTTCCAGGAAGGAGCACATCTCAATCAACCTTTTCGCAAACACATATTCCTTTCGCATTTTCTTCTTATTATTATTGTTGTTGTGCGCATTGTACGTATCGAAAATCTGTTGGCAATTTCTTGTCACCTTCTCTTGATCGCTGTTTCCGCCATTGGTGCAAACGTCGAGTCTTAGGTTTTCGGTGTTCTGAAGAGAAATCAATCTTTTAAGTGATCGAATCGCGTCGATTAATACATTAACTTCTGAACAAACAAAACGGAATATATATAAAATTCCTTCTTCATCTTCGTCGTTGTCTTCAAATTCATTTCTTTGAAAATGAGAACTAAAAACAGAAATTTGGATTCCTCTGCAAATGAAAGAGAAGTTCTCGGAAATTCGAATTTGAATCCGGGTTCATTCTGAAAATATAGGGTTTATTATTTTTTTCAGGGAATTAATTAATTAGTTTAGATTTTAGCGGTGGGATCGTTGTATTTGGCTTGGAACGGTAGACTAGGGTAGGATGGTGGCGATAGGAGAGGAGAGCCGTACGTGTGGTCGTGAGGTTTCGGGAATCGAGAGAGATCGAGCCAGAGTGGGGGGGAGGGAGGGGTGGGGGGGGGTAAGGAGGGAGGGGGGGTTGTACGAATGAAACATGACCTGTCGGAGAGCAAAGAAACGGCTGTGATGTGATTACATAACATAAAAAGTCATATCAAAATGAAAATCGAAGACCCCCCACATACTTTCCTATTTTTATAATTAAAAAAGCATCTTAAATGCTATTTTGTCATAGTTTTTGGAAGCCCAACTTTTGTGATTAGCTATAATTTCTGATAAAACGTATCATGCTCTGCCAATGATTTAAATAATTAGTGTTATATGATAATAAATGCCGATCAGCAGGATTTTTTTTATGTTTTATAGATTTTTTTAGGTGCATCTATGCCATTTATATTTTTTTTCCTGCGAATCAAATATTAAATTAAATTAAATTAGTTTTTAACAAATAATATATCTTATTATTATAAAATAAAATAATACCTACTTAAATTTGTGATATTATTTTTTTTTTCTATTCAACCTAATGTTATCTCATTCTATTTTATAAGAATAATTTTATTATATCCTACGTACCAAACACAACAAAAAATATATTTTAAAGATGTTCCTTTTTAGTATATTTAGTTAATATTATCATTACAAATGGTTAGATAATCTTCAATACATATCAACATATTATATCAAATAATCTGAAAATAATGTCAAGCATCAATACATAATTCTGAAACATTTAATAACTCTCCTTAAAAAATATATTAGTCAAATATTATCTTTTTCAGGTTTTTTTTTTAGATTTTAATGATACAATTTTATATAACACAGAGAACTATTAAAGTTTACAACATGGATTATCTACTTTTC